>QXTE01000282.1:861209-1071549 GCA_003942145.1 Platysternon megacephalum | reverse complement strand
CATGCTCGGGGTTCAGCTGATCGCCATATTTGGGGTCGGGAAGGAATTTTCCTCCAGGGTAGATTGGCAGAGGCCCTGGAGGTTTTTCGCCTTCCTCCGCAGCATGGGGCAGGGGTCGCTTGCTAGAGGATTATCTGCTGCTTGAAGTCTTTAAATCAAGATTTGGGGACTTCAACAGCTGAGTCAAGGGTGAGAGTTATTTCAGGAGTGGGTGGGTCAACTCTTGTGGCCTGCATCATGCAGGAGGTCAGACTAGATGATCATAATGGTCCCTTCTGATCTTAAGTTCTATGATTCTATGATTCTCTGTATAGCTGCTCTGCAGCTCCCATTGAAACCTATGGCAGGGGCCCCAAATCTCTTTGGATTAAGCCTTTCAAAAAGGTCATTTTCCTATATTTTTAATAAGGGCTTTGTTTTACTTCTGATGCCACACAGCTTACGCTTGTTCCTCTCTCAAGCTAGATTGCCAGGGGCTCTCCATCCTGCCTCACAGCTCCTCTTATTTTAACTTTTATTTTCCTCCTGCTTTCTGATTTTTGTCCAATTTTCCTTCTTTAGGGGGTAGGGGGGCTATTGTTTTGCTCCTCTCCCCTGGTTGCCTCCCTTTCCTTACACACTGATTGGGAGAGGGAGCGTCTGGGCCATGTGCTCCAACAGCTGAGTTGTCATAGACACACAAAGCTTGGGCCAGTGGAGCTGCTTTCTGAGACTGTGGCACTCCATGCAGCAGCTGCACTTGTGGTCAGATGCATTAGGAACAGCACATTTGAAGAGGATGCTCACTGTGTTACAAACAGCAATTCATTTGCAGTGGAGAAGCAAGTGGAACTAGGATCATGTAGCTTTTCCACCCATGCTGCTGCTACTCCCTTCTACCTTGTGTAGTCTTGTGCCCAATGTTGACAAATACTGTCATAAACCACTAATGATCGCCATATGGCTAATGTGGAGATGTGGTGGAGTCGTCCTGAATTGGAAGGGGGGAAAAAAAGCCAGAAACCCAAAAAGGGATGGGAGACAATAGATTTTCTAATAAAATCAGCTTGGTCTTGTTCAGCAGGATCCTCTTGAAGCTTTTCCACTTTTACACAATGCTTTAAAAACCTGTAAGTATATTTGAATAAAGAAATGTCTTAAGATATTGATACATATTTTGATTGTCATGAAGCAAAGGTCCATACTGTGTGGTAGTGTTAGCCAATCACCTGGCTGCGTGGTTAGTTAAACCAGAGAGTCCTAGATTTTAAAGCCAATTTTATTAGAATAAAAGATTTCAAATTAGGCTGCCTCTCAAACAAACAAGGAATTTTAAATAATATATGTTAGAAAAAGGAGCAAATAGGTTTATGGGGCCAGATCTTCAGCTGGTGTAAACGGGCATAGCTCCATGAAGTCACTGGAGCTATGCTGATTTATACCCACTGAAAATCTAGCCTGAATCATTCTCATAGAAGTGCAGTATGAGATTTTTTTATACAGACCAGAGGCCCAAATGTCAGCAAGAACATAACATATATTTATGTACACTAATTACTAACCTTTTCCAGAGAAGCAGAGAACACTGTGAAATGTGGTTTACTGGTGTTATTTATCCAATTGACTAGCCTATTTTTGACAATTTAACATTCATTACCACACACTTTCAAAAACAGGAAAAAATACAGTAGAGGGTATGTGGAAGGCATTGGAATAATCAGCTGCAAGCAGAATGTAAGTCTACATCCACCCTAGAAACCCCATGCAGTCTCCTTGAGGATTGTTTACAAAGTAACTTAAAGGGGAAGATGGGGGACTCTTTTAAATAACAAGAGCCCACTGAAGCGCAATGGACTGATGATGGATGGAGTATCATTCTTTCCTGAATGACAAGTGAATAATGTGGGTAAAACCTAGCTGTTAATTTACAAGCTAACCTGAAAAAAAGTATTTGAGGCAAAAAGCACAAGCATTATAAGGATGCACAGACAAAATAATAATGAAACACTTGACAGTTTGCATATGATACCCAAAAGGTGCTGTAAGCACCTAGATCCTCTGAACACTGGTCAAGGGACATAGCCTGTAGAAATAGAAAACATGTTTTAGGTGATTAAGTTTGTACCCCTGCCAGGGGAGGATTATTCCTGCATTGTAGTTACTCGGATGAAGCTATTGAGGAGTGGGTCCTATATGTAACCCAGAATAACACTAGCCTGTTTTCCTGCCATATGCATTACATTCCTAGCTAGTTTACTATCTGTTCTCACCCCCTTGCCTCTTAGCATCATTCCTTCCCAGACTTCTCCCTTCTACTGCCTTTCTAATTATTTGCCCCACAAGGTTCTAAGTTGAATCTAATTTTATTTTCTTCCCTCATCCTGGATTCCACGCTTGCTCACATGACTAGTCTTTAATCACATGAGTTGCTCTTCTACAGTTTACTTGCTTAAGGAAGGGCTACTCCTGGGCCTTCTCTAACCTCCCTTGGTGTCAATGAGTGTGGAGCTGAGATCTTGGGAGTATGAATACACTTGTTTGGGCCTCCTATTTCCAACAGCATTAGGTACCTTCTAGTGTTGTTTTTCTGTTGTCACTAGGATTTACAGACCTCAGTAGGTATTATTTATGAATGTACCTGACCCACTGGAATTATTTCCAAAAGTTGGATTATATTTGACCAGCTAAAAAATCAATTTCATGTATGATCTACCCAAAATAATAATGACAATAAATCTAAAACTGAGCCCAAAATGCCAATATTGATAAATTATTATAGAAGTTTTATAATAAGACTTTGGGGAATTCTGCATGTAAATGGCTTGAAAGATCAAGCCCTGTAATGGGAACAAAAATGGAGAGGTGGCAAAAGAATTTAGCGATCTCACAAGCCATTTTAATTCAGTTTGACTACATCTGAAATGTAAATTGTACTTCCTACATTTGTATTAACAGCTATGCCTATTGTGTCAATGTCTGAATATAAAGCTATGCAAAGAAAGCTGAAATTAACTATTGGCCATGGAAACAGAGTAGGAAAAGCAAACTGTCCTGACATTTGAAATATTATAATCAGAGGGTTTCATGGTTTATTTAGAAACAATTAGTGTTCTATTCATTCCAGCATTCAGAATATTCCTTTGTTCACATACTAATGTGCCGAACCTGATTACTTCAAGAACAAGACCTCATAATTGTAGGGGAGGGAGGGGTCTGGGTTTTTCATCAGCTCCCATACCATATGTTTCATTGGACAAAAGAACGTCACTGAATCCAAAGAGATGCCCATATAGTGTACTATACAAAGTAAAATATTGCTCCGACTTGTGAAATGTTGAAACAATGTCTTGTTTCATGTGAACTTCCAATGAATGTGGCAATAGTGTAGGGTGATGAGAGGATACAACTCATCGCTATGGATAGAAATGTGTATCATTAACTTCTCCTGCTTAGACAATATATAATTAATATCAGGTTCTCTTTATACCTGGAAGAACTGCATAACAAAAATGTACTGTATACAATATATCTGTGAGCACATGAGAGTTGGAACTACTTGCCAAAAACCTTGCCAAGGTCGATCTTGGGCCTCTTTCTTTGCTGCAGCAGCGATGTTCAGTAGCTGCATTATGTTGCCAATATGAACACAACTTTTAGTTTTATGTCAGACCGACATGTTTCAAACTATCAACACTTTGGGCTCAGTCCGGCTCACAGTGAAGTCAGTGACTCAAGTGAGAGCAGGAGCAGGTCCTTTCTGTACCATGGACAGAAATGGACTGAAGGTGTGGGTTTTTGGTGTTTGTTTTTTCCCCCCTCAGTGTCCATCATCTAACTTAAGGCCTAAATCATCATGGCCCTTCTGCAAATGCAAAATTGGCCTGCACACAAGGGCATTTGCATGAAATCAGCATCATCCTTTCCCCCTGAAACTTGCATTGTCCCCCTCAGAAACTGAAGAAATTTTATGAATACAAATGCTGTCACAGCATTATCTCACATGGCCCCCATACAGTGCAAAGAGAGCGTTTAGAAACAGCCACTGGCAGCATTCTCTTAGGGCTGAGGACAGGAAGTCACCCTCTTTTCTCCCTACACTACCTTTCCTAGTGCCACTGATTCACTGCTAGTTTCCTAGTGTTTCCACCTCCATCTCTCAAATGGCCTTCTGAGACCACAATTCTTCTTCTTTAATTAGAAGGGGATAGGGATCATCAGATGGAAACTGAGTTGAAAAAAATATGGACAATGTTTTTGGCCCTAAGGTAGTTAAATATTCCTGATACAAGCTATTTGGGTGAAACAATGTATATGCGTTCGGGTAAATTCCTAAACAATGGAAAATCTACCACCAGAAAAGCTTGAGACAAATTCCCTGAGGGTTAGGGACACATTTAATATAAGAGTTGATAGGCTACAAGAGCTAAATAAACAGACATATTTGCAGAGTGCAGGACTCCTGTAGATGTGCCTGCCATTATTTCCCAGTGCATGGCTCATTTTTTGGAACAATGAGGAATACTAAATGTGAAGAAAAGTGATGCAAGACAGAATGTGTAGGAAGTTGGGGAATTGTACCAGGAATCTTTGATGTACATTTATTTTGACTAGTACTGCAGTTGCACAGTAGATTGAATGTTTCATTCTTTGAAAATGACATAGCTATCATATGGGCATGATTCTTATTTTCAACAGCTTTACACCTCTGACTTCCTGACAGTTACTTCTGATTAACATGTGTAAGTGTGAGAATATCTATCATGCAGATTATTGAGAAAGGCATTTGCTTACTTGTTTAATTAGACATCTGTATCTACCTCTTGGTAAGTATAGATTTTTTAGTGCTTCATAAAGGAAAGGGAACTTGAAGTAAGTTTTATAGCGGGCTTTTATTTTCCCATCATATTTGTTAAAGGCCCAGGCCACCAAAATGGCTGCTGCTGCACCCTGGCTCCCAACGTGCCCTGCCACGTCCAGTTTCAGTTAAGGAGGTTTGTTTAATCTTTGTCATAAAGGAATAAACAACCGGAATGAAGTCTTAAGTCAATAGCTGGTCCCCAGGCTTCAGGGCCACCCCTCCCAGAGGTCTCTGATACTCCAGCTCCTGGCAGCTTCCTAACCTCAGCCAGCTCTGCTCCCCCGTTGGAGCAACAGCTACAGGTTGCTTCCCTGAGCCTCCCCTTGCTCCAGGGATTCACCACAGGAGTTAGCTCCACCCCTTTGTGGCCTTTACTGCCCAGGGCTCAGCTTGTCTCAGTCCTTCCTCCCAGGACTCAGCCTGCCACAGTCCTTCCTTCCAGCCCTCTTTAATTAGCTGGGGTAGGCTCACCTGCTCCAGTCCAGGGGTGCTGGGCTCAATCTATCCACAGAGATCAGCTACCCTGTGACAGCATGTAAGTAAGATGGATGAGTGAGTTATTGAGGACCTGATCTTGTGGCTACGGCACTGGCCTGGAAATCAGTAGAGCTTGGTTCTAGTCTTTGTTCTGTGACTAACCTGGTGTGTGACATTGGGCAAGTCTTCAGGGCAGGGACTGTCTCTTACTAAGTGTGTGTATTTTGGTGCCTAGCACATTGAAACCTCCAGGCTCTACTGCAATATAAATATTAATAATTTTCCCTTAATGGAAGTCAACAAAGAGACATACATGCATTTTCAAGGAGTTGCACAGGGACGTATCCATGCAGCCCCCATTGAGTTCAGCGGAAGGTAGTTCTGTCCCAGCACAACTGTTTGTAGTATGTATGAACAGTGTATGCATTAAATAAAGAATAACTGGGATAAAGGCATCTAAGTGGTACAATCCAACATCCGTGCCTATTGTTCATACAGAGATCATCACAACCTTCCCAAAAGGTATCACATAAGTGAATAAAAACTATTGATCACATTAAATTGCAATGATTATTTCCTTATATATGTAAACTCAGTTAATTATAATTCATTAATATACAAATTGAATGAAGGAAACTGAAGAGGAAACACAGAAGTAGAAATATCTATCAAAAGTGCAAGTTCCTTAGATGGCTGCAACAGAGGTAATAAGCTAATATTCTCATTTTGAAACTGATTGGAAACAATTTCACCAAGGAAAGTCTAAAACTCAGTCTGTAAATTGTTTCAGCTAAAATCTACACACTCCTGTTGATAGAGGTTGTTCAAGATTTTCATGACATGCATCCAAACTAGGCTAGTAGATTTTCATGGCACTACATGATTTGGTTATTCTGTTTTATGCTTTCAGGAATAAATAGGTATGAAAGAAAGAAGCATCTGTGAAAGAGTGATTTGTAAGTTCAAGTAGCCTCTTCACTATTCATATACCTATAAGCTCAGGCAAGCTCTCAAAGAATCTGTAATAGATCTTATTAATAGTCTAATTGTGTCCTAGGACTGCATTAATGTTTGTCTCACAATCACAAAACAAGTGTAAGGGACCTATTGCTAAACCTTCTAAAATAAGATTAACAGGAATTCAGGGAGGGGAACAGAGCAAATAGCTGCTGTTCAAGAACACAACAAAGACTAACTTCACTGCCGTTATGGCTTGATGGAATATTGGTTGCAACCTGCCTTCACTTATCTAATGTATACTATATTCTTTTTCAGTAACAACAGCAGAACAATCCTATCTGAACTTTAAGAGCACTCTACTTGGGGGGGCGGGTGTGATTTCATCTCCAAACATCTCATTTTAACACTTTGTAAATAAGTTAGTCTTTATTTAGTTTTTAAAACATTCACCCACCTGCTACTCCGCTTTATGAATTGACAGGCAGTAAATGGATTTAAGGTAAGTTCCTGCTGACACCATTTGCTTTTTGTTTCTTGAAAGTAGCAGAGCTGCAATTAATTTCTGGAAGCTCAACGGAAAAAGAAACCAACATTTTACTACCAGAAACACCTAAAATAAAAGTACAAGTCACACCGCTATCAGCTGTTCTTATCATAAAAGAGTATTTCTAAGTTATTTTATGCCCTCTTGAAATATGAAGGAGAGAGAACATTTATATATAGTGACAGGTTATGGTCAATGTACTGTCACCGTTGCCCTGCTTTGTCACACTTGTGGGGAATGTAAAGCAACAATTTTTTCACATGCTAAATTGTAGCTTTGTCTTTAGACTAAGATTTCCAAAGAAGCCTAGGGGAGTTAGACACCCCACTCCCATTGACTTTCCATGCTAGCAGCTAATAAGGCAAAATCAGTGAAAACAAACAAGGCCCCTCCAGTGATATGGGTGGCATTTAGTGAGATAAGTTTACAGTTCAAAAGCAGAGCCTACTGTCACATGTGCATTGATGTGGTTTTATACAAAGTAATCTGATGGCTACCTGGGTTCGGGAACATTCTGTTTGTGTGTTGGCTTTCAAAAGTAAGAAGGTTAAATTGCATGGAATGCTTCTTTTAGGATTTATAGGGGACTTGACATTACTGCTGGTGTGGGAGAGAACTATCTTCCTTCCATGTTGCATATAAGCATGTTACCTCCCTTTAGGCTTGACCACCTGCAGTCTGTAGCTGTTGGACTCTAAGATGAAGGAGCTTTCTTTGCTAAGGGGATGTCATAAACTAGCTTGTGTACTTCTGCCCTCTACTGGAATATAGAAGACTTACTTGTACATTCTTCTGTTTGCTGAGTTTGCACCTTCATTTGAGCTGGACCTGTTATTTTGGAGTCAGTGCATCCTTGCAATATTTTTTTCTCTTGGCATGAGATGACAGGAGGAGAGAAAGACAGAAGCAGGGAGGAAGGAGGGGTAGTCCAGTCTAGTGATTAAAGATAACTGGAAAACAAGAGACCTTGTTTCTGTTCCCCGCTACTATCTTGCTGTATAACCTTGGGCAAGTCCCTTAAGTTTTCTGTGCCCCAGTTTCTTTCTGTAAAACTGAGATAATACTGTTACCCCCTTTGTAAAATGCGCTGGAATCCTTGGATGAAGTGCAATAAGGCTGCATGTACTCCACTACTCCATGGAGAAAGAATTTGCTGCAGAGCCCACCTGTTGGTGCAGAACTGTGCTGCAGAATTTTAACTTTCATTTAAAAAAAAATGAAGCCTCTAGATTTTATGGGTTTGAAGAAAACAACCTTCCAAGTGTAATTGATGCAGTGACATGTGCAGCCAGCCAGAAACAATAACTCTGGAGTGTTAACTTTGAAATATAATAGTGCAAATTCTAATGTCAACTACTTCACTACTGATCATTTAAATAGCCATCTAATGGGCTCGTCCTGCAAATTCAAGCCATTTCCCACGCTTTGCCACGTGCCAAAAACCCAGCTGTCCCCAACCAAATTAACAACTTCAGTTTCTCCCTGATAGAAGCTGGCTGAGGGGGACTCTCCAGTGACAAAGAGCCAACATAACAGCTCTGTGCCAGCACTCAGTGCTGGGGGCATACTCAGGGGAAGGTGGTACAGTGAGAGCGAAGCAGTGCTCAGGCTATGCCTGGCTGCCAGAATGAGGCCATAGACAGCCAGACTCAAGTTAGAGCAGCCTCTCATTAATCCTCTCTCTGTAATTTACACTTCCATGTACCAATTAGGCACGTAGAACTCTGTGGCAGATTCACCCTGAGGGACTGCAGGGCATTGCTACTCCCTCTCAAGTTTTCCAGCAGGGTGATGATGGGAGCAGCTCTCTCCCTTCAGAACTCTACATGCTGTGTCAGCAGGAGCCTTTGAGGTGAGGAGCTGAAACTGCAGAATTCTTGGCCACATTCCCTCCTTGGTCAGCACCATCCAGTTTTGGGGCAGTGTTAGTTCTCCCAGGGCTGCATCAGAGATGCTGTCACTTTGTGCCATGGCAGCCTGGAGACTCTCGGCTGCTGGGATCCTCCTTCCTAACCCCTGATGCTAATCTAGCCCTAAGGCTGAAATTCACTAACGGTGCTTAGAGTAATCAGACTGTGTCTGGAACTTCATGAGAGTTGATATATACCCCTTCAACTCATGGATAACACATGGCAATAAAGCACAGCCTCTCTGTGGCAGCCACTATCCCCCTTTAAAAAGGGGATTACAAAGTGCCTGTCACATGAAGATAACAATAATCATTAGTCAGCAGATTATGACAGGGATATAAATTTGTGTCAGGTGCCTGGGCCCAGGAAACACTGTTTAGTCTTTTACCATCACTCCTGTGTTTTATGCCTTATTACAACACCCACCAGTTGCCTCATTTTAGAATCTTTTAATCTGGAAAAAGTGAGAAAATTAGTGATCCTTATCTCCAGGAAAGTTGGAAACAATGAACAAAGTGGCCTCAGCCCACTTCCTATTTGGACAGCAGTTTGCATCATAAGGACCACCATCATACTTGGCAACCTTAGGAGTTTTAGCAGCAAGGAGACTGAACTAGACAGTTATTTGTCAGGGTGTTCCCTCCAGGGCAGATTAGAAAGAACATTTGCTGAAAAGCTTTCTCAGCCACTGCCTGTGCTTAGCTTGACTTCGATGGATAAATGGAAGAGGTTAGTCTCCAGTGCTGTTAACCCAGAATCTATCACAAGCACAACATTCATTATTTTTAAAAAATGTAAGACTCGTGAGATCATGGTGGTTGGGCTATACTATAAGCTATATTATTTATAATGATGATTTAACTGACATTAAAGTAACAAGCTTTTGAATCAAAATATGAACCAGGTCCACTTAAAATGCTCCCCATATGACATTTTTAACTCTGGAAATTCACACATCAATCCTAACATTGAAGAGAATGTTCCAATTTTAACAATTAACTTTTTAGTCATTTAAAACAAAATTGAGAAGTGCAACATTCCCAGATTACTCAGCAATCCTAGAAATTGTTACACAATCACAACATGAAAAAACAGATTTTATGACCATTTCTTCAATCTGCTTTACTGCATTCCACACTAAAGCCCGCTCCCATCAGAGTAAATGGCAAATTCCCATTAAACTCTGGCTTAGCTAGCATTTTAATAACACTCAGCAGTTACTGTCCATTGCACATTGCATCCGCAAAGTGCTTTACAAACATAAACTCTGACTAATTATAGGCTGAAGGTTTATTAAAATTGTAGAAATCCTGGCCCTGGCTTTTTACTTTGAAGATCCAGTGTTTGCTCCAACCTCTCTATTTTGGGGGGGGAGGAGAGGAAGGGGGATAGGGCAGTCCTAGAAAGATCCCTTAAAGCAGTTCATTTGGCCTCAAGCCTGGAGCTATTGGTGAGGAAGAGGGGCAAAGGGAACACTTGTACCCCCCCAAAAATGATCTTCAAGGGGCCCCAAACTTTTGTCAGAAAGGCCAAAACATGCACAGTCTTTATCCTTTATAGACGGTATTTTGTTGTGCTTTATAATCACACTAGCCAAAAAAAAATCCAAGATTCTCCCCGAGGTCTAACTAACCCCTGGATGGTTGTTTTGTTTTTCAGCTAGGAACCCACTTCCCCCCCAGGAAGGGGAGCCTGGGGCCGGCACCGTCTGGCATACAAGGAAAGCTTCCCTCAAGCTACCGCCTCGGCTTGTTTTCGCATGCAGTGGCCGTGCTGGAGGCAAGTGGCTGGGAAGCTGAGCGCGCTGCCCGGAGTACCTGCATGCTGGGGGCGAGGGGAAAGGTACCGCTGATCACTCCCGCCTCAGCGGGGGAGGGAGGAAGCCGTCACGTGCTGGGGGAGGAAAACCCGGCAGCCTGGGGAGGGCAGTAGCAGAGCGCGAGGAGGTGACACGGCAGGCGGCAGGAGGAGCTAGAGCGCTGAGGTTGGCAGTTTCCCTGGGTTCCTCCTGGCGGATTACACAGCGGGGGGAAGCAAATGCACCGAGGAGGCGAGCTGGGCGCTGAGCAGTCGCCTCAGCAGCTGAAGGCTCAGAGCAGCCTCTCTCCAGAGGGAGACTTTGCATCAGTTTAGCCGCACGTCCGGCACAGGAGGCAGGCGGGGTGCGCTGTTTGGAGACGGGGGTGACTAGCTGGGGGAGAGGAATCCTTTCCAGCTATGCGCAGGCTGGGCTCCAGGGCGATGCAGACGGGACCTTGGCTCCCTACCCTACCGTGAAGGCTCCTATGGGGGATTTCCCGTCTGCTGGGAGGCGCAGCCCGGTGGCGAGGTGGCCCCAGCCCCGATGGAGCCGGAGGAGAGGAAGATCTCGGTGTGGCTCTGCCAGGAGGAGAAGTTGATCTCTGGCCTCTCCAGACGCACCACTTGCTCCGACGTGGTGCGGGTGGTGCTGGAGGACAACAGCCAGCGGCAGCAGCTGGCCGCCCTGCAGGAGTCCGGCGCGGGGATGCTCTCGGGCCCCCCCGAGTCCTACTGCATCGTGGAGAAGTGGAGGGGCTTCGAGAGGATCTTGCCCAACAAGACCAAGATCCTGAGGCTCTGGGCTGCCTGGGGGGACGAGCAGGAGAACGTCCGCTTCGTGCTGGTCCGCAGCGAGGCGTCCCTGCCCAACACGGGGCCCCGCAGCGCCGAGGCCAGGGTGGTGCTGAGCAAGGAGCGCCCCTGCCATGGCCTCGGGACGGCCCGGGCCAGCCTGGCGCTCACGCAGGAGAAGCAGCGCCGGGTGGTGAGAAAAGCCTTCCGGAAACTGGCCAAGATCAACAAGAAGCGGCAGCAGCCGCTGGCCAAGGAGGCGTCCTCGGCGGAGAGGATGGAGACCCTGGTGCACCTGGTGCTGTCGCAGGACCACACCATCCGCCAGCAGATCCAGCGGCTCCGGGAGCTGGACCGGGAGATCGACAGGTACGAGGCTAAGATCCATCTGGACCGCATGAAGCGGCACGGCGTGAACTACGTGCAGGACACCTACTTGGTGGGGGCCAGCAGCTGCGAGCTGGAGGCGAGCCGGGAGCTGGAGCCGGGCCCGGGCCCGGACGGGGCGGCCGGGCACCTGGAGGAGTACGCCAGGAAGTGCGAGGAGGTGCTGCAGCTGCAGGAGCAGCGGACGCGGCAAGAAGAGCTGCTGGAGCACCTGGCCGGCGAGATCCAGGAGGAGCTGAACGAGCGCTGGATGAAGCGGCGCCGGGAGGAGCTGGCCGCGGCCAAGGGCTCCACTTCCAGCCTGTCCGAGCCCGAGTGCAACACCACGGAGCTGAGCGGCGGGGCCGGCAGCGAGCTCCACGTGGAGCAGGAGCGCGTGAAGACCCAGCTGAGCACCAGCCTCTACATCGGGCTCCGGCTGAGCACGGATTTAGAGGCGATCAAAACGGACCTGGATTACATGCAGCGCGCCCGCGAGGACCAGGAGCGGGAGCTGCAGCGCCTGCTCGAGACGCTGAACACCTTGGACTTCGCGGACACCCAGACGGCAGCTCAGATCCTCCTCCCGGAGGAGCGCGCTCCCGGCGGCCCTGCCTTACACGAGGCTGGGCTGGGGGCTCCCGTGGGCAGCTCAGACGTCTGGGAGGGCCAGGCCAGGGGGCGGTGCAAGGACTGCGAGGAGAACGATGAGGACTCGGATACAGGACTGAGCTCCATGCACAGCCAGGACTCTGACTCTGTCCCAGTCTGTGAATCGCTTGTATAGCGGCCTCCTTCCTTAAGTAAAATAAGCTCAGGGACCCACAGCGAAATCCAAACTTGTGCTTCCTCCTTGGCACTCTTAGAATACAACTATCCATTTTCACATCTGCCAGCAGAAGAGATCCTAGAGTGGACTCCTGTGATATATTTCCATTAGAACAAAAATGTGTGGGGTTTTTTTTGTTCTATCCTTTTGGGGAGGAGGGGGACCACTTTAAAATCCAGATGCCCGTTAGTGCCATATTATGGTAATGTATGCAAACTGATGACCAGTTATCTGGGGATAACATAAGCTAATGGTAAACTACACAGTTGAAGAATTAAATGGATTACACCATACAATTTTGACTCTACAGAAAGACTATACCTGCATTTTGCTGCATAGTGACTGTTGGAAAAGAGGTTTGTTGTAGTAGGTACTGTAAGGAAAGAGTTGGGTTGGGGGGGAAGAGCTTACACTGTAAAATGCACTCATAAAAAGGAAATACACTGAATCTGAATTGTGGTTTAAGTTTAAACTTGTTAAAACTAGTCATCAGCAGACACTTTTTAGTCTGTCTCCTCACTACTTTCATCTTTTAGAAAACGAACACAATGTTTGCATTTCATTCAGTATTGGAATTACCTGTTTCCTACATTCCTGCCTTTTATTTCACCTCAAAGGTGTTCTTGAATGGAACCCATAATCCTATATTTCTCCAAAGCAAATACAGTCCAGTATAGATTTCTTTACATAGTCTTTTTGATGGAATGCTGGAACATATATTCTCTAGTTGAAACAAAAATTCAGCACCTTTATATTTCCTCAGTATTGTAAGTCAACTGTTTGCTACAGTATTTGCCACTTAAGAATTCAGTAGGTTCCTCTTAGACAAAAATAAAAAAAAGTTGAAAGTGTAGAACTAAAGTTCTGGGTGATTGAAAAATTAGTAAACTGGACATCTGTCAGTATGTTTGACATGGATGCCAGTTTGTCCTAATATATAAGCTTTTGAAATATATTGACTATGGCTTTTGCCATAAAAAGTGATAATAAATCATTAAACTAAGAACTGAACAAACTAAACAAATATAAATTAACATGCAGTATCAGCACTCTGCTGTGAATGATGCATGTTCCCATGCATAGATAATAGCACATTTGTTGACAGATAATTTAAGAGAAGTTGTAAATATAAATGTTCACTAGATTAATTTAAAACAGTAATTAACACAGCCCGGTCTCTTCAAATATATTTTCTTTATCAGGTTAGTTGATGGTCTGCTGAGTTTAGTAATAGATAAATTACTGCATCAGCTTAAGCTACCATTTCTAATATGCAGTTCAATTCAGGCTAGCTCAGAATCTAGAGATCTGATGCCCAAAGTATAACTCGAGCTTGCTACAGTACTGCTGGGTGAAATAATTTAATCTCAGTTATTCCAGTGAAAAGGTACAGTATCAGGTGTAACATGTATTTCAGTTAACTGGACTGCCAAATTTTCCTTTGCAGCTTAACCAATGTCGGGTATACTCTTACAATAACGAGTATTAATGGTTTGTGTATGAGAGAAGTTTAATGGTAAAAGATCAGAGAATGTTCAATAAGGTCTGATTGACACAATATTTTAGAAGAACTCTGACAACAGGTTATCTATGAACATTTGCTTTTAAGTTAGAAGAAAGTATAAAGATAGATGTGTCATGGACCAGGATCCTCAGTCTGTGTACGTTTGTGTAGTCCAATGAACTCAGCAGAACTACACTGATTTACAGCAGCTGATATGGGGGGGAGGGTGGTGTCCAAAGAGAAGTGTTGCTCTTTAACAGTGTTACCATTGGGAATCATACTGAACAGCAGAAAAATAGATACAGCATTAAATCAATTTAAAAATAAACTAGTAATATACGTGTAAGTAAAAAAGCTCTAAAATTTCCATTAATGCCATTATTATTGATAAATTATACTGAAATAAGTGGTCTTCATAACATTTTTAAAAATCTGATTATAAAATTATGGTTTTTGTATTTTAGGTGGGCTTGGAAAATATTTGCATACCTGTTTAAAGCCTAATAAAATGCTAGAAGATGAAATAAGAAAAATGAGTGTCCCCAGATTGCAATTTGATCACAAAATATCAGCATTGGTTCACCATAGCCATGCATCTTGGGAGTCATTTATCCCAGTGCAAAGTGAGTGGTAAGATTTTTATCCTCACTCTGTATGGAGTAAATGATTCTACAAAGTAAAAGGCAATGGGGAATCAGGCCCATCATGTCTAACATCAGTAGGTTGAGTTTGGAGATGTTTGGAAATGCTCACAAATGTACACGAGGGATCTAGATCCCTCGCAATTCAAAGAATTTTTATGAACCTAGATCTGAGGACTTTAATGGAGGTGGGGGTCAAGTCAAGAGCAGGGGCTATGTGGTTTTGCTGTATTGTTTTTACCATTGCGGACGAAATTGAGCAAGTGACTATAGACTGCCTTTCCAGTGAGTGGCTGATGTAAGCAGTAAACTTCTCCAGTGAGCATCAAGTAGCTTTACGTAAGATCTCCTATTAGCCATACCAAGCAAATAAAAAGGAAACCACATTATAGAAATAAGTTGCAACAGGCCTTGAATTATTATGCTATTGATACTCACCTCAGGTATGTTGTGAGCATGAGGCCAAAGCACCAAAGACAGGAAATTCAAATTTGTTCATCAAGGAGCAAATTCTGCCTATTTTTCCTGGATCTGGAGGGCTCTTTCTGCAGCAGAATTATTGCAGTTTCAGTGCACAGGGGGATACTATTCCAGAAGCCTGTGCAGTCTGCACCCGAGGCATCTCAGCACCTAGGGGTCATTGAACATTAGGGCTGATGGGTCTGGATTCTCCTGTAGGGATTGGGATGTTATTGCTGTAGATGGCACTGCAGTCCTGAAGTTACAGTAGGGGCTGCAGTGATTTGCCCATGCATGCATATATTTGAATGTTCTTACATCTAAAAAACCCACATACATCTGCTTGATAGTGTTTAAACAGTGGTATATGCAACTGCATTGATTTCAGTTTCCATCTCTATTTGCAATTTGTATTTATGCGTATTTGCAGTTCTCTGTCTTAGAACACTATTCAAAAGTTAGTAGGAAAGAGGAAATTACTGTTTGTGCTGGATCAGGGTGCTTTTCCGTTCCCATCCTCTTTTGTGCATGTGCATCCTTCACTGGTTACTAAAGACAAACGATGATGATGTATGGGTTTGAGTGGAATTTGGCCCTGAGTGCTCAGCCAGATCATTGAATATTGATCAACTGTCAGTAATATAGAAGAGTAGGATTCTACCACTTGCTGTCTGCATTATGAGAACAGAGATATAGGTAAGCAGCAGAAAAAGTGCATTTATTACTACCTATTGACAAAGAAGTGATTGTGTTTTACCTCTCCAAACTCCATAATCTACCTGAAAGCTCTAGATTCTGACACTTGTCACTTCAGTTTTTTGTATACCATTCTCTAGAATCCCATTTTCCATGTTCTTCCTCCCATGTTCATCTTACATGGAAGCATTAGAAGCAAGATTAAATGAAAAGCGAACTCTATTAAGAACCCTGCTTTAGCTACCTCAGTTTATAGCACGGCATGGCTCCAAATAGTCAAAGCCTTATACGCTTCTCCAAAGAACTGTTAGGGGCCAAGGCCAGCTGGCCTTTTTCAGGCAAAATGTCTTTGGAAGTCAATGGGAGTCTTGCCTGAGAGAAGACTGCAGAATCAGGCCCCAAATCTGTCATCAATTTGAAGATAAGAAGCCCTGATTTAGATCTCTGGTTAGCTGGTATCACTCCATTGACTGAAATGAAGCACTCCCTTACATAAAATTTGAGTTGTGTAGTTTGGCTTTTAACCTTGACCTAGTTTCAGAAATCCAGGACTATCAACATCATCAGAAAATGAACAAGGACTTCATGTCAAATGCAATACATTGGTAACACTTAATGCATGTTGTGGACCTGTCAGTTTGAATACTGCTTTGTAGAGTTATCTTTGAGGCCTTAATGGTGGAGAGATAATTCTTAATACAAAATGAATAACCTATTAACTAATGCACCTTGTATTACAGTAGCTTTTACAAGTCCCAGTCACAGAGTGCCCATTGTGCTAGGCAATGTATAGACTTACTGTAAGGCTCCCATCCCAAAGAACTTGCAATCTTAGTTTAAAACAAAACGTAAAAGGTGATTGAATGAGTAGGAGTGAAACAGGATAGGGTAACAGTAATGCAAGCATGTTTGTTCATAGACTGGCTGCATGCACAATGCATTTTCATGATTCATTTTTAAAACATAAACTGTACCATTGTCTGGAGAGAGGTATAAGGCAAAAGTTCTTTCCAGATATGTACTTCAGTTATGTATTCTTTTCTTTATTTGAACTGAGCTGGGAATATAATTCAGTCCACCAAAGCAGCAGCCCAGGCTGTGAAATGAAAGAACAGGTTGGGTGAGCTATGCCAGTTACCAAGTTAAAATACAAACCTTTGGGGATTCACAAAGCAGTTGTCCTTTGAAGTCACTTCATATCATTGCTCCTCAGCTGGCACATGAAGTTGATAGAAACAAGCATTACAAAGCACAGGGAGTCTGCAGAGAGGTTGCTGCGTTTATGTGAACTATTACTAAACGAACTCAGAAGCTTAACTAAGGGGGGCGGGAGGGAGGGAATTTAAATAAACCCAAAGCAAAACCAGGGTAAGTATATAGTATAACCAAAACATCGCCACCCAGAAACAACAATGACTGACCTTAGAAATGTTCACTGGATTACTTGTTTAAATGTCTCGCAGCCCTTACGGCCAGGTTCTTACACCCTTCCTCGCAGTGAGGAGTGCCTTCCTCCCATCGATTTCTCAAGGAGCAAGGTACTGCTCAGTGTATCAGAGTCTGGTCCTAAATTAAAGCCTTTTCAAGTATTCAGAATATTATCTAAATGCCAGTTTCTTTCAGCTGTACCACTTGGGAAGTTTTAAGAGAGAAATTCTGATCTAAAATGATCCACAAATCCAACAACACCCCTCTGAGCAGCATTTCCTTCCCCTTGTTTATTGCTCTCTCTCCTCCCCTATTCCTAGCTCCCACTTACCGTGATTTATCACCCTCTGAGCCTGCAGACTACTCATATGAATAGTCCCATTCAAACCAATAATGGGACTACTCGTGTGCAAGATTGGGACCTTTGATTGAAATCTACTTGAGGCAGGGACATTTTTTTCCGTGTCACTATAAAATAGCACACACCTATAGTGCTATACAAATATGGAGTCACAGCAGAAAGATTACACCTTTGAATGCAGTATTAAGTATATGTCCTTCATATGTATAACATATCATTGGCTCATACAGTGTCTGATTTCTCCACTGCCTTGCCCCTTGTGCAGCTGTTTACACATAACTATAGGTATGGGATAGAAATAAGTAGCCACACTGAACATGCTGCCAGCCGTTCTTTAGAGGAAATACTCTGGCAAAAGGAAGTCTTGGGTGGCAGTGTGGCCCAATGGATTGGAATAAGGAGCTGCCTATTCTATTGTCAGCGCTGTCAATGACCTATGTGACCTAGGGCAACTCATCTTTTAGGTTTGAGCTCTTTGGGTCAGGAACTGTCATTTATTATATGTTTGTGCAGCACCTAGCACAACGGGACCCAACCTGGTTGTGGTGTTCAGACGCTACTGCAATAGAAAGGGAAAATAATAATTTCTACTTTTTCTGTGCCTTAATTTCCCCACCTGTAAAATGGGAATAATACCCTCCTTTGTAGAGTGCTTTGAGATCTGTGGATGAAAAGCCTTTATATAAACAGCTAAGTATTATTGCAGTGTGATCTCCAAGATGGTATTTGCCTTAATTGCCCTTGGAGGGTTTAGCCTTTATTGAAAATACCTATTGTTTAACTATGACTCATAGGAAGAGAGCTCTTGTATATTCAAAACCTACTGTTCATTGACTTACTAACTACAGAGTTAACGTGGCTTAACTATGTGGTTATTTAGCTTATTATTTGAAAAAGAAACACTTTTTTGTCAGTTAAATTGTGCTTCAAAGCAGGTTTTTGGAATACATGTTAATAGCCTTAAGGAAAATAGTTTAATGTGTTCAAATTTGGATAAGATATAATACCTTTGTTTTAATCTCTTAGAACATAATTTGTACATGTAAGCAGGCTACCAGGTATGTATTTAATAATCACTGTAATCTTACAAACTTGTCATGTCAAACATTTTAACAACTTAAATCTGGAAGTGGGCCTGAATCAAAAAAGAAACCTAAGCTAAGTTTGGGGAAGTCTGGATCTGGATCAAAAGTCTGTGCCTCTGGTCCATCTCTGTTTCAAATACATACTTTTTTCTACATGCTTTTAACTTGTAACATTGGGAACAAACATGACACTTTTCACATGGTAACGAATATCCAATATCCTGCCTTTCTACCAACAAAATAGATATACATTATTTTGTTTCTAGTTGCAGTTGAAAGGTCACTGCTATATGTTCTCCCCTCTTTCACAGTTTCTCTTCACTCACCCTACATTGAATAAGGTTCCTATATAGTTCTACTATATAATTCCTTTTCCAAGTGACTGGATGGCTCAGGGAATCACAAGTGTGTCAGTGGGTTTTAGACCGGGAACTGCCTGCATCATCTAATCTTGCACCCACACAGGCTTTGCCTACCCTACTTCTCCACAATTTGGAATAAGCTAGGCAGTAGAGGGGCTGCCATCTGCTCTGATTCCACCATCCTCTGAAAGCACAGACCTCCAGGTCTTCTGCACCTGGGATGGCTGATCTGGTCCTCAAAATGGTGTGGTTTCAGCAAAAGTGAGCTGATGTGGAGGATACATGTGTTCTTCCGGTACTAATGTCTGAAAAAGGTGCAGGTGAAGCCAAAGTATATAACTTATACAAAACGTACAGGGATAACTAATGCACCTGAGCATATGGTATTTAGATGTGAAGCCAATAAGGAGTTCTGACTACATGATTGTTTATTTTTGTAGGACTATTAGCTTCAAATGCAAAATGTAGCTTTTAAAAAAAACAACAGTATCTCCCAAAATGTGTTGTACATTTTATAGACATACAGGAAATCAGAGTCCTAGGGTAACCAGATGTCCCGATTTTATAGAGACAGTCCCGATTTTGGGTCTTTTTCTTATATACGCTCCTATTACCCCCCACCCCCTGTCCCCCTTTTTCACACTTGCTGTCTGGTCACCCTACAGAGTCTCTACCCTGGAGAATTTACAATCTAAGATGACAAAAATTGAAGGGTGAAGGAAAGGACTATAATATACAAACAAAACAGTCAGGACAATGTTTGGCACATGCCTTGTTAATTTCTTTTTTGTGGGGAAGAGGGAGCAACACTAAGTTGATTTGTAACACCCCCTAAAAGAGGTTGGAGTGTGGTATGTTAGGGGCAAGGAGACCAAAGCAGCGTCAGGCTAAAACAGAAATCAAGGAGTGGGAAACAAGAGAAGCGGCTGAGAGGAATGAAGAGGAAATGACTTAAGCAATAAGGGAGGTAAGAAATTGGGGGTGGAGGGAATTGGAGGACAAAAGCAACAAACAGAGAAAATATTTAAGTTTACATATGAAGTAACTAACTCCTGCACACCAACATGCCAATAAAGATCAAAGTTTGTGTTAACCATAGTTGCTCAACTGCTCCCATGCATCTAAACATCACATAGCACTCCAAGGCCAGACATCAAACCTAAAGTACTGGAATGGTATATTAAGTAGCTTCCTACCCTAGCCAGGTGAACAGGAACGTGAACGTTGCAGGCCAATGGCCTTGCTTGGGTTGCCATCCACCTAGATGAATCAGTAATTGGGATGCTTTGCAATATGGTAACATACTGGGAAATCTGAGGAAGGAGCATCGCTCTTAAGTTGCCTTGTTCTCTTGCATTTGGCTCAGATCCTTGATTTTACACAAATAGAGGGTTTTTAAATAACGTGTTTCTCTAAATGGTACACTTGTATCTTGGCTTTTTCCCCTAAATAGCTGCTTTCTTGGGGTGTTGAGGGTTGTCTTGATGTTGTTATACTACCCTAACCTTTCTGCCTAAATGCAGTACCAGGCACAGTGACATTTAATAAACTAAACAGAACATTTAGCTTTTTGATGATCTTTCTGAATTTAATATTAAAGATTAAGGTAAAAGCAAATCCAGCCCAATCACTTAATTTGACAGAGTTTAGCAAAATTGTTTCTGTAAACAAAGCCAAGTACTTAAACTCTAGTTGTTTAAGGTCTTCTATCGTGTGTCAGTGAAGTGATTCACCTTTAAATCACTTACTCCGGTTAATGGTCACAATTATCATGTTTTGATTATATTAATTAGACCTGCACTTAAATCCTCTTTGCATTTCACCTCAACAACCACTCCCTTAATTACTAACTCCTATAGCTTTAGAATGATGTAGGGTGGTGGTTTTTGGGGGGTTTTTTTTTGCGCACCTTTGTGGAATACATATTTCACTCAATTTCTGTTTTTTCCCCTTAAAATTTCCCAAGCTTTTTTTTGTTTTTTCCCCCCAATTCTTCCCACGTTTTATCTGTCAAACATATATACGGGTAAGGCTGCCAGTCTGGGTCTGGAAGCCACCCTCAGCCCCTGCTCACTTGTGACTTCTCACTGTTCTGTTGGCTGGTGTTCACATCAGTGAAATCCTTTTGACATTAGCATTTTTGGGCTTTTTCTTTCATATATGGACGTGGGAAACATGCATACCTTCACATTCCTTTGAGTGCCAGAGGTGTGCAAGAGTGCCACAATTTGGCCCAGGATATTTAAGCTCCTTCATAAAAGGGGTCAAATATAGTTCATGTGGAAGCAGGCACAAATCCATAGACTTTAACAGAGTTGTACCCACTTACATCAGGGCTGATTTGGTCCGTTTTCAAATAGTGATCAGCTCTGTTCTTATTTCTAGGGTAGCACCTTGGGGCTGTACAAAAGAGTGGGGTCCCATTGTGCTAAGCATTGTACAAACACATAGCAATAGACAGTTCCTGCTCCAAGATTTTACAATATAAATAGACAAGACAGAGAGAGGGAAAGAAGGGAAAGGCACAGAGATGGGAAGTGACTTGCCCACAGTCATACAATGAGTGAGTGAGTGGCAGAATGGAATAGAGGCCAAGCCTCCTGCCTCCCTATCTGCTAGGCCGCACATTCTAAAATTTCATAATGGTACCAAACCTACAGTTGTGTACTATGGGTAGTTATAGTTTAAGGTAGATTTGATATATCTGAATAGTAGTGCCGTTATCAGCAGCTGTTACTGTAAATCCTCTTTAGTTCTCTACTTCCTGGATATCTACATGGTCTTGTCAACAATTTGGATATCTATCTATTGGGAGAGAACACAAAATGTTTTCAAACATCTGTTCACTCCATATTCAGATCCAGGGTCAATGAACAACTGGCCACACGGCATCACCAGAGGTGCTATATGAAGTACTGTAATCAAATTTTATTCAGGGCATCAGAAGCTCATCTTGTTCCTGATGGGGCCCTGCTACCTGTGGAAACTCACCAGTCTCAACCCTTACTCTAGTACGTTTGCTGAACACACCAAAAGGCAAAATTCTGTGATTAATTATAGTAGTGTAAATCTTGAGAAACTCCACAGAAAACAGAGCAGACTTTGGCTGAATACTGATAATGAAACTCAAATGAGCACAGAAAATACTAACAAGCAAGCCAAACCATTACACTAGGAAAAACCTCTTCTCGGGCAGTGAATTAATTTCGTGCATTATATTGTGCCTATACGAGAGACTACAGCTAATTGGAACAATTCTGATGCAACATTTCTTCCATTGAAATGGAAATGTTTTGTGGAGATGGTTCAATTTCAGCAAAGCTTCTCCAGAAACCAGGCAGATTTCAAAGTTTGCCTCTTAGGCCTGGTTTTCTGCCAGCTCACCTGCCCATCTCTTTGGCAGCCAGTGCTATAGACTATCCCAGGGCTTGGGTTCCATTCCCTTTTATGGAGAATTTTGAAATGTCTTGTTTCCAAATTTAAAAATATTGGAATCTTCCATGAAAGGAAATTACCTTTCTCTACCCCATCCTACTAGAGAATTTTACCAAAAAAAGGTGGATGGGTGATGGCGTGCAGGGAGTGGGGGAGAGTGTGTCTGGTAAAGTTTCCGAGTGTAGACATGGTCTTAGGAGAAAAACCTGCCCCTTTGTGTGGTTCTGCTGGAGAAGGGGAGGCAGTGTGGGGGAAACTTTGTCAGCACAAAGCTCAGCTTTCGGCATACTAATACACACAGGACAGCATTTGCTGTTATATATAAGCGACACCACCATGAAACAGAGGCTGTGTGTGGCGGTAGGTTAGGGCTCCAATGGCAGTGCAGCCTTAGAAGGAGGATTCTTTCCTCCAGTTAAACAGTTCCCAGCCTACCTACTTGGACTGAGGATCTGAGCCCTAATCATATTAAACCTAATGCTGCTAAAATAAATAGCATCATTGCAGAGAATTTTAACTGAAACAATAGGCTTGATTACACTCACCTGCAGTGCCAGGAAAGAACAACTGTGCAAACAACAGAGTGATGATCCTAAAGATTATAGGCACTACAGGCCCCCAAGAGGTACAAGTCCACTGAAGTCAAGGGGCTAACAACTGCTTAGTGTAGCAGTGAATAGCTTAATGTAAATACATTGCTTATTAAAATACACTATTTAAAATAAAATATTCATTTCTTTGAATGAAGAAAGATTGTTTTTTAATTGTGGAGAGCTTTTAAAACATGAAGAGTTACCTGAAAAGAGAGAAATGCATATAAAGTCCAGCTTTGCTTGACATGCAGAAACAACAAAGGTAGCAAAAGGGGCATTATTAGCATTGCCTCTTGTTGATCAACAAATACATGTGAATTTGTGTTTGAAGAAATATCAAATAACAACTTACATCATCTTAAATAGCTCTTGGAAAACAGGCACAAGGGTAGCAAATCTTATTTTCAATACTTCTCTTCTGATCAGGATGAGTGGTACAGTCCTATTTATTATGTAACACAACCTGGCAATTATTGTATGTACTGTGGTATCACATAGGACCCTCTTCTGTACTACCCCCCCATGCTGCAGAACAGTGTCTCGAACACAGAACAAAACAACGGTCCCTGCCCCAACATCATATATAACATACCCAGCGTGACCTCCTTACACAGTTATATATCAAACCTGAGACAATTCAGTTTATTTAAACCTCCGATGATCAAAGACACGAATAAAGGGACCGAAACGTAGCATCTTCCCCAGCAAGGCTTTTGGATATTGAGTCCTCTGTGCTGAGCACTTATAGGAGCATGCTCCAGAGTTATATGCTATGTGGGGGGAAAAAACCCTAATAGGCGCCATAAAAGAGTAAATTAAATGGAATTTGTATATTAAAATTAACCTTATTTTATTATGACATAGGTTAGTTTAAACATGCCCTTTTCCTATTACTTTGCCCTTTTTGGATTGCTTCCCTGCTCACAGCAGGCAGGGATACCAGGCAAAATAGATTACTTTTATCTGAAAAAGAATATTTTCTTTGGAGGAAAAAACTTCTCTTCTCCCCATGCTACACTATGAAGGAGCAAAATCCCCATAGCCAAGCATTTTATTTATGATTACAGCTTGTAGAAAAGAAAATGGTCATTGTAATTTTTATAACCAGCTAAAATACAAAATTAGGGCGTTTGCAAAATCTTTCTGAAAAAAAGTTATTTCATGTAAACAGGCACACAAGTAGATAAATTAATTGAATGTTTAATTGAGCACCGCAGCCATAATGATAAATATTAATTACTACTTAGTTCATGAAACAAAATAACTAAAATCCTGCTCAGAATTGTGAGTTGATGAGCTCATACACCTGAAACAAAGCTTTATTGCTATGTTTTCTTTAAACCTGGCAGATGTTCAGGGCTTCTCTAGAAAAAGTAAAGATTCTCTTTGCATGCGAATGTACATTTCTGAAACAGGCTTCCAAATTATTTTACAATTCTCAACAAATTATTCTATCAGTGTAGTCTATGTGATGAATTAGAGTTAATCACAAGCACCTCCAATAAAGGCTAACTATGGTTGAATAAAAAGATTAATCTCTCTTCCTGACCCATTATATGAAGTTTGAATATTATTTAGACATCAGAAGATAAAAAGTATGTCAATGAAGGACAAATACAGATTAAAATTACTAAAAGGAGAAATTAAGTTAATTTCAGTGCGGAATGTTTGTAAGCAATGTGTAATCAGCATCTTCTGTTAATTAAACCATCTACTATTATGTTCACTGGTAAATCTAGTCCAAACTTGTGCAAACGCAAAAATCTAAAAGAATCCAAATGCCTTTGGCATTCAAATAGAAGCAACTTTTTAGTACATTATCATTGGCAAAAAATATATTGTTTTTTCCCCTGAAGGGTATAAAGTGCAGATGAACAATCCACGGTAAATTTCACTAATAGCAATAAGGGCCAAATTCCAATCTAAGGTATGCATGTTAAAATTCCACTGACATTGAGTGTCACCAATGTGTATCTGATTGCAGAATCTATCCATAAATGAATACTTTAAACATTTTTAAACATACGTAGACATTCTAAATGTTAATGAGAAGTCTGCTGCTGATTTGTCACTCTTTACTGGGCCACACCTATTCCTCAAACTGATATCTTCTGATCTGACATACAGTAGCAGAGTTGTCCTACTTTCTGTTAGGAATTAATCTACTTTAGAATATTACAGAACAATGGTCCAAGTGACTGCATTCTCTTTCCTTATGCTAGGCCAATATCCCACCATGTGCAATGTTGAGTCTAAATGTGGCCCCAGCCCTACCAAGGGATTTGCTTGAGCCAACCATTACGTCAGCACCAAGTGTCAGATTCCAAAGTGACTCTACCCTAAAACTGCAGGATTGGAGCCTGGTGGGGGGGGCTATGAGTTAAAGTTTCAAAAATGCCTAAGTCCCATTTTTATACACTTATATCCATAGCATCCTAGCATTTCCTGGGCTTACAAGGTCTACTTTAGTCCCAAGCCTGACCAAGGCCCCAGCCCCATGTAGAGCCACTGCATGAGGCAGCCACGAGGCCTCATACAAGTGCCAACTAACCACTTTGTCTCAGGAAGCTGTGTTGACGCCAAATTCTCAGGAAAAGGAAGATTGCCCCAACTCCTGCCCTCCCAGGGGTCAGGAGCACCAACCACCCCCATGTCAGTTTGATCTCCACTGAAAGAAATCTAACCCATATTGCCAGGATCAGCAACACAGACGCCACTAGCCTCAAGCTTAGCTGACCTACCTCACCAGTGACCAGGATTCTGACCTTATCAGCTCCTAACATCAAGGAGGTATACACCAATGGGATTCAATAGTTAAAGGCAGTTGGCAAGTGATGCCCTCCTGCAGGGCCGGCGCAACCCATTAGGCGACCTAGGCGGTCGCCTAGGGCGCTGCTATTTTGGGGGCGCCGGCGCCCCGTCCGTCCGTCCAATTTTGGGGGCGGGACCTTCCGCTGCCGCTGTTGGGGGCGGCATTTCGGGGGCGGGACCTTCCGCCGCCTAGGGCACCGGAAGAGCTGGCACCGCTACTGCCCTCCTGCTTCAACATCCAGTCCCTGGGTCAGTGGGCAGAAAGCTCTTATATCCTACCAACGTCTTTGATCAGGCAACAACCACTAGTCTGTATGTGCCTCACCTACTGTAACAGCAGGTCATTCAATACCAGCACAGATGACAGAATTGCCTCCTCAGTGTAGGCAGCTCCATTTAGCTCAAATGATTGGCTTCATTTCCCTGTCCACATCCATATTCTGTAAGCAGGAAGATGATGAAGTTGGATGGGTTTGAGCAGGGGCTGATACTGGAGCTAGCAGATCCGGGGCATCTGCCATGACCTGCTGACCATACTGCATTTTGGAGTGGGGGGGCCCCTCAAAAGAAGTCATCATGAGTAATGACCCACTATTAACAATGTACCAGACCAATTTAGGCTGTTCAGTTGTCACAGCCCTATGCCTTCCCAATGGCACAAACTGATCAAATGTGGTCCTGAGCACCTTAAGGCTGCCGTGGATGTAATTAATCTACAAATACACCTGTAACCTGTTTGGGTGCATGAGCGTCTCCAAACTGAAACCTAGGGTTCTTATCCCAAGCATAGGCTAAGGGGAATTAATAATTATGGTGTAATGTCATGTGTTATAAATGAACCCAAGGCCCATATCTCCAGCATTTTCAAGGGAGTTGAATAGTTAGAGATTGGGAGGACAGGAGTGTTCCTCTTGGAAACAAGAAAGCAAATGGGTAGGATGCCTGGATTTGACATGTACAGTGAGAGAATTATTAAATGTTGTATAAATATTCCCATTACATTTTCTAATTAAATACAGTGGAGAAATCAACCTAAATCACATGCTTATATGTATATTAGGGGAGACAGCAACTTTAATCTTGTGCCAGTAAAAATAATGTGGAGGGGTGAAAGCCACTTTACATAAGAATGACTATACTGGTCAGACCAATGGTCCATCTAGTCCAGTATCCTGTTTTCTGACAGTGGCCAGTGCCAGATGCATATCAGGGAATGAACAGAACAGGGCAATTATTGAATGATCCTCATCCCCTGTCATTCAGTCCCAGCTTCTGACAGTCAGAAGTTTAGGGACACCCAGAGCATAGGGTTATGCCTGGACCATCTTGGCTACTAGCCATTGCTGGACCTATCCTCAATGAACTTATCTAATTCTTTTTTGAATCCAGTTATACTTTTGGCCTTCACAACATCCCCTGGTAACAATTTCCACAGGTTGTTGGTTGGTGTGTGTGAGGGAGAGAGAATTTTCTTTTGTTTGTTTGAAACCTGCTGCCTATTAAGTTAATGGGGTGACCCTAGTTCTTGCGTTATGTGAAGGGGTAAATAACACTTTCTCCACACCCGTCAGATTTTCATAGAAGACCTCTATCATATTCTCCCACCTTAATCATCTCTTTTCTAAACTGAACAATCAGTCCTTTTAATCTCTCCTCATATGGAAGCTGTTCCATACCCCTAATAATGTTTGTTGCCCTTCTCTGTACTTTTCCTAATTCCAATATCTTTTTTGAGATAGGGCAACCAGAATTGCACCCCATATTCAAGGTGTGGATTTATATAGCAACATTGATTTTTTCTGACTTACCTATTCCTTTCTTAATAGTTCCTAATATTCTGTTCGCTTTTTTGACTGCTGCTGCACATTGAGTAGATGTTTTCAGAGAACTACCCACAGTGACTCCAAGATCTCTCTCTTCAGTGGTAACAGATCCCATCATTTTGTATGTATAGTTGAGATTATGGTTTCCAATGTGTATTACTTTGCATATATCAGCGTTGAATTTCATCTGCCATTTTGTTGTCCAGGCACACAGTTTTGTGAGATTCCTTCGTAATGGTTTGCAGTCAACTTTGGACATAACTATCTTGAGTAATTTTGTATCATCTACAAACCCAGCCACTTCAAAGTTTATCCCTTTTTCCAGACGATTTATGAATATGTTGAACAGCACTGGTCCCAGTAGAGATCCCTGGGGGACACCACTATTTACCTCTCTCCATTCTGAAAACTGACTATTTATTCCTACCTTTTGTTTCCTGTCTTTTAACCAGTTACTGATCAATGACAGGACCTTCCCTCTTATCCCCTGACTGTTTAATTTGCTTAAGAGCCTTTGGTGAGGGACCTTGTCAAAGGCTTTCTGAAAGTCCAGTACACTATATCCACTGGATCACTCTTGTCCATATGCTTGTTGACTCCCTCAAAGCATTCTAATGGAGTAGTAAGGCCTGATTTCCCTTCACAAAAGCCATGTTGAGTCTTCCCTAACATATTATGTTCATCTATGTGTCTGATAATTCTGGTCTTTTCTGTAGTTTCAACCAGTTTGCCTGGTTCTGAAGTTAGGTTGACTGGCCTGTAATTATACAGATATGTAAATAGAAATGTATGGAGAAAAGTCTGAGTCTTCTCACCTGTAGGGAAATACAAGAGACCTCATACTATGAAATACACACAGGCTAGAAATCTAGTTGAAACTGATAAATAGGAAGTTAGGAAGCTCCTACAGCAATAAACATTAATGGAGGGAAAAAACTACCAAGAATTTCACATCCATAAACAGAGACAAGTCCATCTCAATGCATAGATATAGAGGAAATCCAATCCAATATACAGAGGGAGCGTATATATCAAATTCATAGATATCATCCTGATCTCCCGGCTAAACCATAGATATTTGTAACCTGGAACAAATATTTAGGGAGCATCCAAACTGGCATTTGCAAACAGCAATCAATTAACTAGAAGTAAACTCTAATGTCAACATATCCAAAACAGACTGTCATCACCCCTTGTTGAAAGGAGTGCTTATGGAGCTGTTAGAGAAGCTGCTGCTGCCTGGGAAAAAAGCAGAAGCCCTGTTGGTATGAATGAGAGCTCTTGGCAAGGGGGCATTCAAGCCAGGAGAGTCTGGGGGAAGAACAGGGCTTGAATACCAAGAGTAGCCATAGCCGAGCTCTGTTGCCAGCAGCAGCCATCAATGGGTAATGAAGGAGTGGGAGGATTTTATCAGGCTCCTCCATCAGAAGGGTGGAGCTGGAGACTTGCACATGGGCCAGAAATGTGGAGCAGCAGTGGTGCAGAACAGGATTTACCGCAGCAGAAAGTGGATCGAAAGAGGACAGTTTCCACCTGCTGCTGTTCCTTTATAATTGGACATCTTGTCAACCAACCAAGCCCACTGCTTGCAAAAACTAACCACTGGCGGCTTCCCGAACGTGGCTTTTTATGCTGATTTGCAGTATGATGCTATTGCACCATTGTTGATCTATTGCCTTTTAACGTGTTCTTAATTGTTAAAACACTGGAGCAGACGTGCAAGCACTTACATCAAACACTCAACTTCCACCCATGGGAGCAGTTTTTATGAACACGAACACCACCCAGCCCAATAAAATTCCACATACTTTCGTCTTATGAACAAACCTTCATAGAACAGCTGGCAGGAAAAATAAGGTGGAAGTAAGCGGCTATTAAATTGCTAAACAACATTTTACTGAACAATCCAAAGCTTTCCCATTTCAGTTCCAAACACAAGCATGCATGGTCTGTTCAAGAAGGTCTTAAGTGTGTTCTTAAAAAAAAGCTAGAACAATCGTCTGTTAAAAATGGTATTTTCTAATGACATCTTCCAGTACAAGGTGAATTGTTTCTTCATCCAGCATCATTAGGTCATTCTAGGTCATGAAAGCAATGCATGCTTTCATGTAATTTACCATTTGCTGTTTTATGACTTATGGTTCTGGATACATGTTCAATGCTTCATTTCTTCTCTCATAATTGTGGTGTCTTGGCAAAGGTTCCCTTTAAACAAACAAAAATATTAAACTTTATATAAATCATCTTCTACAGAACAGGCAATTTAGATATATTTTGGGAGCTGTGGGAATTACTACAAGATATAAACTATCTTTAATGTCTCAATCCATTCAGTTAGTCTATTTTAGCAGAGATCACACATGCAGTCTTCTCACAGCTGCACTCCTCCCTTGCACCTGCATTCTCTCTCTTTCTACTGCTTCTCTTATTCTCTTCCTGCTTTTGATTCAACCCATCCCTGCCCCTTGAGTCTTTTCAAACCTTACTCCCTCTGTACTGACAGCAGTCACAACTGCAGTTCCACTATTCTCAGGACTGCAGCCCTGCTAGCACCCTTAGGTGTTCTCCAATATAGCAAAGAGGGGTACATATGTTAATATTATTCGAGTCCAAAGGATCTAGTCACCTCAAAGAGGGATGAAGCCATGGGATGGTGCAATGGGCATGCAGCTAGAGGTGTAGGTGTGCTCCTCCTTAATGCCAGGTTTTTCGGGAAGCCCTGACCCTGGAGAAGTACAGTTCAGCAATGCAGGCCAGCATCCTATAGCGATGATCAGGTCCAATATCTTTTCTCCCAAGTAGAAACTCTCCCTAGGGGACTTCTCTCTTATATTCATGAAGTGATATAATGAAAAACAACAGATAACAGTTTGCCAAACTATTCCCTATCTATTAGTATTGTTTGACTCCACTTTGTTACTGTTATACTGGAGAACAGAACTGTGCAGGTGAGCAATTTACCATGCACCTGACAGCCACAAACTTGGTCATCCTCATAAAATAATTCATATAAGAGTAGGGGAAGCAACCACAAGAAAAGGTGGAGATTATATATCAGTTCCCTTGACAGAGGGTTTACTTGGCATTTGTTACTCAGATATACCATCTAGGGTGATAAGAAAGGTTAGGGTCTTGTTGGATCCCCTATTTCTTCTAGATCTTCATGTAGTGGCAGTAGCCAAGAACACTTTTTATCATTTGTACTTGCACTACCTTGTGACCTATTCTTATGGAAACTGACTTTGCTTACCCACAGCTTTGTCACCTTACTGGTGGATTTCTGCTACACACACTCTCAGGCAGTACACCTTAAAACCACCCTGAAACTTCAGCTACTAAGAATACGGCATCACACACACACACAGAGAAAACATCACATCAATGCACTGTGACCTGCACTGGTTATTACTTGATTTCCAGGATAATTTTAAGGTGTTGGTTTTGCACTACCAAATTGATTCTAGGTTCTGATTTAGTACCATTTCTTCATGCAATGCTATGGCAGTTGTGATCAGCTGAGGCACTAGATTTAACAGTCGCCTGGTTTAAACAAGAAAGGGCAAATGCCAGGACATCTTTGGTGTCTGCAACTTTATCTGATAGACCCTAGATCTGATGAGCTGCAAGGCATGCTACAAGACTTATCCATTTTCTGGGCTATTCTGAGAGGGAGAGGTGAAAAGGGTTATGGAATGGAAAAGAGTTTAAGTGGGTTGGAAGATCTTTAAAGTGGTTTGGCCTAACATTTCTTTTATGATACATTTGAGACGATTTCAGATCCATTTTTAATACTTTTGGGACTAGAGTGTTTCAGATGGTACAGATCTGAGTGAGGGTCAGTGAAGTGCACAGCAGCCCCTCCCTACTTCTTTTTGGGTTATCTGCACCACGAGGGTGCCTGGAGGAAACAAACAGTCCCTGCTTTCCCCCCAAGCACTGGGATGAAGACTTCTCTGGCTATTATGTGGTGTGTGTAAGACAGAAATCTTGAATCCCACCAACTTTAGTCATCCGTGCAAGGACCAGTCACAATCTGAACTCACTATCTAAAAATTAATTTAAATTTAAAATATTTGTAGACATATTGCACAATAGCAGCATCAGGCCATAGACCTTCATGACATGTGCCACATTTTTCATACTCTTGTCAATACAAATTCTAGCATGCACTATAAAATTAAGTGGTAACTTTTCACTACTAGTTGTAAATGGGAATAAGAAGCCCTTTACCATCTGCTTACCCAAGTCCCAATTATAAATCTTTGTTGTATGCTTACACTTGCAATACATACAGTATACAAATATCTGTTTTGCTGTGTTTATACACCACCAGAACTAATTCTCAAAGAAAACCACTTTATAACTTATTTATGTTACAAAAAGCCTGGGTCCAAAATTTGCCAGTAAACCTGAAAGTTCAAATAATTACTGTGTGTACAGTAGTTTGAGATCCTCTTATAAAAGACTTTATATAAGTGCATGTCAATAATAACAATAATGTATAAATACTGAGTTAAGCTTCATGTTTCTCCAAATTAATGCACATTTCAACTTTCTTCTAACTTGCTGTGCAAAATATGTATGCGGAGGCAAAACATTCACTCTATAATCAATACAGAAAAGTCCTGGATACTTTTTCTTCTTTGCATGCCAGCTTTAATTAGCCTCTGATTGAAGGAGTGCATTTTAAATCCAAGGCACACAGAATAAAATCAAAACCGAATACAGTACATATAAAGCGCCAAATACTTCAAGACTCCAAAGGCTTTGCCTAGATGCCTTCTAACAAAAGTTTCACCTTCCAAAACCTCAGAATTAGTGAGAAATAAGCAACCACAAATAAGAGTTCCATTTGTTTTGTCAAGCTTTGCTCAATGCAAAGAAGTTGCTTGAAAGGACCCAAGGGTGCTGTGTTGCTAATATGCAAGGAAACCCTCACAGTCTTTTTCTAATTTGTATGTTTCCAGTTCCCATGCAACACTTTCTCACTGAGCTCATTAGGCTTCTCATGGATTGTCACTCTGCTAGCTCAGTCTAGTTTTAGACAGTGATCTACTTCTGCTACAAAAGGATATGACCAGCATGTATTTGGGAAAGAATTCACGAGCTAACCACCAGAACACATGGCAGGGTGAGAAAAGGGAAAGTCTGCTGGAAATCCGTGCAAGGATCAAGTGAAGGGACAAAGAAAGGAAATCTGCCATTCTTGATCTTACCCTCCATAGGGAAGAGGGAGAATGTGCCAACCCCCACTATAATACAGTAAATACAGAACAGCAATATAGTATAAAACAATTATGCTAAACTTAGGTAGGGGTGGCAGCTGGGTTTTCTTGGGCTGGCTTTTCCGTAGCTGGCTTTTGGTTGCAGAAGTCTTAAAAAAGGATTTTATCGACATCTGCTCTCCTGCATGAATCTTTGAATGATAGATCTCCCTGTAGCAAGCCACTGCATCACTGAGAGCCCTGGAGACTTGCAGTTCATACATTGCGAAATGACCTCTTCCCACGACGCATCAATGTTTTCCACGCCTTTCAAGACATTGTCAGACTTCCAAAACTCCTTTACACTGGGCTTTCCTTCACCTGCCCTTAGAATTTTGTCTTTCAAAAGACAAACCTGGGAGCTTAAATTCATAACTCTCTGTTAGGCACTAAAAATCATGAACTGAATAGACACACTGGATTTATGACTTATTACAACACTCTGTAACCCTAGCCCCCTTAGAATATGAGCTAACTACTTATGCTAAACTATCTGTTCCATCTTTCATTTAGCTGTGATGCTCGGAGTACCTTTCCCAAACCTGAAGAAGAGCTCTGTGTGGCTCATAAGCTTGTCTCTCTCACCAACAAAAGTTGGTTCAATAAAGATATTACCTCACCCACCTTGTCTCTCTAATAAATGTAAGTAAAAGCCAAAATACAGAAGTATAAAATTATGCACATTATAACAATCTTATAAGAAGGTCAAGTTGCATTGTCATAATGGATTAATCCAGTGGGTTACTGCAGGAAAAAGGACATAAGGGGTAGCATCTTCAAAAATGCTTAAGTCTCATTTTCAAAAATGACTTAGGGCACAGTTGCCAACTTTCAAATGAGCACCCCGACTTTCACAATATGACAAAAAATCAAGCTAATCCCATTTCAAAACAAGGCCAAAACAAGCCAATCTCTAAAACCCCGACACGCTATGTGACTAGATCCCCCCAGCATGCAGTCTGGGACTGTGGTGGGCCTGCTGTGCACCCCTGACTCTCTCACCCCCTGACCATGCTTGCTGGGAGCTGATCAAAAAAAGAAGCAACAAGCTACAAGCCAAAAGCTAGCCAACAAGCAACTCACAAGCCAATTAAGCCAAAAAAGCCCAATTTCTGTGTTTTTTCCGCGGGTTTGGCATGTCCGCTTAGGAGTCTAAACTCCAGTGAGATTTAGGCTCCTAAGTCACCTCAGAAAAAGAGACTTAGGCACTTTTGGAAATTTGACCCAAGCTCTAACTCTTTAATGCCAAAAACATAGTAATAGAACATATTTGAGCTTCATTTACGGCATAATTTCTACTTCATAAGAAGCAACATCACTTCTGGAACAATCACATTACCTACTTCTTCAGCGAAAGTGTGTGGAACAAAACATCTAAAGGGTTGAATTTATGCTTGAACTTATATATTAGAACTATTTGTCTGTATATGTTGCTGTGGTAACTATCATAAACCTTAACAGCTGTGCTCTGCTCATCTAGTCTCTTCAACAGAAAGTGAGCAAAAAGATTATCTTTAGATTTTCAAGGGGCATTTTACTATAAAAAACATGATTGGATTTTATGGTGTCTCTATTAGCATCACGTGTTCTTTTAGACACAAACATTTTTGTCAGATTTTATGTTAAATACTGTACATGCCGTCTTCAAGGAAACTATTTCCTTTGCCAGTTTGAGAGGAACACTCCCAACCATGCATCAGCTCACTTTTTTTGTGGCTTAAAATAGTCACATAAAGATTGGGGTTCTATCTTAAAAGTAAAGCGCTGATAAAATGAAGATGACACTCAGGACCAAAACCTGTCCCTGAAGCCTGAGCCCATTAGTCTAGTGGTTAGAGGATTAGCCCAGGGCCTGGGAGAGCTGGGCTCAATTCCTGCTTCAATACAGACATCCTATGTGACCCATGGCAAATCGCCATCTGTAAAATGGGGAGAACAGCACTTTCCTACCTCACAGGGCTTTTGTGAGGATAAACACATTAAAGATTGTGAGGTACACAGATGCTTTGGAAATGACAAAAACCCACGGGTAAGCATAAGAAAGGTAACCTTAACAGAGGAATAGATGTTGGGGTGTCATGGAAAATTACAATAGGGTCATAGGAATGTAAGGAGTAGGGGGAGGAAACAGGAAGAACTGGAAATATTTGTGCATAAGCTAAATTATGACTTATTTGGCATCAGACTTGGTTGGATTAATCTCATGACTGGATATAACTATTAAATGGTCTATATTACTATGGTTTTTGAGGTTTTAATCCAGTTATCAGATTAGTATCTGAAGTCTGAATCCCCTTGATGCCTAAACAAGCCAGTGTGAAAGTGGAAACTCTTAATTGAGGACCCTAATAAGAGGAAAGGTGGTTTCTTTTAAACTAAATGAAGAATTCCTATATTAATTTTACTTTATATCTATTTTTAAAAATCTGGGATGTTCTTTAACACAGTGGACAGAGACCAGGAGTCCAACATGTTGACCCTGGCAACTTCAATAACCAACTGGTTAAAACTAATAAAAACAGCATAAGGTATTGTATTTTACATTTAATACTCATTAAAAATAGTGCTTGCTGGTGGCTTCTAGACTATGAATTTGTCGCTGTTTACTGCTGTCAGAGCACCATTGTCTAGCCATTGTATACAAGGGATGGATATATGAAAATGAGTGAAAGCCCTCCACTGTAGAGCTCTCCAATAATAACCGCAGAGAATGAATAGCACGTTTGTTGTAGGACTGCAAAGATTCAACAAGCAGTAGTAGAAGGCTCTTGTTGATTCTGCATGAAGAAAGGAACAGGGTATCACAGTACATTACCCCTAAGCAAAATTAGTTGAAAGAGCTGTAGTTCAGGCTCTAATACACATTTCTGTGGTGGAACTAATAAATAATACATTATCTATATTTTACAGGTAACCAGGAGGCTAATCATTCATTCTATAATTTGGGGGGGGGGGGGGGGGAAGCAGGCATTTTTAGTGAATTACAGTTCCTGCAAGTCTCTGTCTGAGGACCAATAATGAATGGGCACAAAGATACCTTCAATTATAAAGAATTGCTTGTGATAGCCAGGGTGTATTTTATTGAATCGTACCACTTGGAGCTTTAAAAGGCATATTAGATCATCCAGTTAATCTCTATGACAATGAAGGATTGTTCCCTAAACTATATATTGAAATGTTTCTCCAATCTAACTTTAAAAGTCCAAAGAGGTGATTTAGGTTCCACCCATTTCCCAACTAATACATTTCACTGAGAAGAAGAATTTCCCAGTATTCAGTCCGTTTTCTTTTTTTTAAATTCATCATTCTACACCTGAATAAATAATTCCTCTCTATCCTTGACAGTTACATCCTTCAAATATTTGTAGACAATTTTCATAATCTCCATTTATCTAGTCTATACATATTTAGCTTAGTTAATCTTTCCTGATAAATAAATCCCTCCTGCACTCTAGCAATTTTGCTGCTTTTCTTTTTAACTCTCTTCTATCAATAGGGCTACCCTATTGTCTGATTTATCACTTTTATTAAAAACCCTAAAATTAATTACATCATCTTCAGCAAATTTGACTCAATCTGTGCATCAAATAATTATTTGTTATGTAATACTTCAAATTCCGTGTAAAATGACAGTACCATCTTTTCTACCTCTAGTAACTATAACTTCAGTTGAAGCATGGGGCAGAGGTCACTTGCTGGGGGATTCTGTGCAACTTGAAGTCTTTAAATCATGATTTGGGGACTTCAACAACTGAGTCAAGGGAGAGAATTATTCCAGGAGTGGGTGGGTCGGCTTTTGTGGCCTGCATCATGCGGGAGGTCAGACTAGATCAGGGGTCCCCAACGCGGTGCCCGCGGGCGCCATTGCGCCCGCCGGGGGGTGTAAGTGCGCCCGCGGAGCCCTCGGGGTTTTTTGTTTTTTTTTTTGCTCTANGGCGCCATTGCGCCCGCCGGGGGGTGTAAGTGCGCCCGCGGAGCCCTCGGGGTTTTTTGTTGTTTTTTTTGCTCTGCCGGCAGCGCTCGGGGTGTTTTTGTTTTTGTTTTTGTTTTTTTGCTCCGCCGGCAGCGCTTGGCGCCCGCCGGCAGCGCTCGGGGTGTTTTTTTGTTTTTTTGCTCTGCCGGCAGCGCTCGGGTTTTTTTTTTTTTTTTTGGCGCCCGCCAGAAGAAAAAGGTTGGGGACCACTGGACTAGATGATCATAATGGTCCCTTCTGACCTTAAAGTCTATGAGTCTATGAGAACACTAAGGAAATTCAAAAGCTCGAGAAAAAAAACTGCAAATAATTAGAGGCTCAGAGACTGAGCTTGAAGATGACAGTCACTGGGAAGAGCATGTGTGTGAAGGAGCTATAGAAGTTCTTCACACCTGGAGATACGCAATTAATATTAAAGGACTTTTTTTAAAAATTGTTTGAATCATTTCCCCAAAACTATGTTAAAAATATATTTTTTAAAACCAACAAATGCATATACACATTAGACTAATTCTTATACTAAAAAAGAGAAAGAGGGACATTCATGAAGTGTATCATTTTAAACAGTGATCAGAGTCAGGCAGTCTTAACTCAGGCCAAAATATCACTAAGGTTTAAGTCAGGAATGCATGATTTGGCCCAGTGTTACTATCCTGTCTTAAACCCACAAAAGCAAAGATATTTACACTGAACTCTAAAGATTGAGAGCTTCACAAACCTAATTTTGCCATCTGGAAAAAGGACTGACTATTGTCTGAGAAACACCATTTCTTCCTTTCTTATGTGAATGGATTCAGAGGAGGCTCATAATATTACAGTATATTTTAAAAATAATTCCTTACTTACATTATGAATAATCTGAGCTTATTTAAACTAAAAGAATGTTTAAAATAATTTATTTTCCCACTCTGCTAAATGTTTACTTTTTTACATTTCACTCAGCTTGGACAATGACAATAAGCTAGGAAGTTTAACTTTCTTGGCTCTCATTTACTAGCTCAAAACTATGATGTTGAGTTGCAAACAGGTTTTTTTGTTTTCTTTTTTTAATTTTCTAGCAACATTTCCAGCAACACATGGGTTAGTAAAATTTAAAACAAAACAAAAAACCTCATCAAAAACCCTTAAATTTCAAGCCTACACTACCCCTCAAAGTCACTATAAACCATATTAATAATTTAAAATTAACTAGAAAAAACTAATTGAAGACAAAGCCCAGTTTACAAGAATCTCCTTACAAGATATGTATTTTGAATACACACACACACACACACAGTAGGTGGTGACAATCTTTTTTTTTTCCAGAACAAAAATCCCTGGTGTTTTAACTTACCCATCCCCCTGTTCTCCCAGGAGTTCCAAGTCACACTCAGTATTAGAGTGTGGTAGGCCCAGTAATCTCCCCTACAGGTCCTAGCCACAATAGGAGGAGTGGAAGCTTTTGTCTGCCTGTCCTTGCAATATTGTGAAGTTAGAAAAGGTCAACAGAGATGCACCCCAGAGGCCGTCAGCCATTCTTTTCCCTTTTGTTCCCTTAAAAAATCATGTAATAAGATAACAAAACCAGCACACTCAAAAGGGCAGAAGCCCAGTGACACTATTTCTTAAGCAGGCGCCTACTGCTGAAACAGAGGGCACAGAGCAACATCCCACTGTGTGACTGCCCGCGGAGCTTTTATATTCTTCTGAGTCAGAGTTTTAAAATGTCACCACTTATGGTTCTAACAGGTTTTAAGAGCTGAACAGTCAGTGCTTGATAGGCCCTTTTTGTGTTAGTTTTTAAGTGTATGTACACAAGTGAAATTAAACATTTATCAATCATCTTTTATTTTCAGTCACTGCTACTTGAAGCTTGTTGGAAAGCAATGCAGTAGTTCCACCGTCTTGCTTATCACAGCTTCCCAGGGATTCCAATGAAAAACTAGATTAGTTACCAGTACCAATTCCTTGAAATTACTTTCTTTATAGATTCACATACTCAATCACCTGGACCCAGAATAGTTACCTTATTTTATACAACTTGTGTATAACATCAGCAGTTGCAGGGTCAGGGTGCATTTAAGGGAGACACACAGGCCATGCTCTTAATTGGCTACCACCTATCCAGAATGAGAGTCTCCAAAAGAAAACGAGGGCGGGTGGGGTAAGTAAAAGACAGTTAATTCACAGAATTTCAGTTACTAATATGTATCTGTGTTTTCTTTACCATTAAAAATAAATAGAAAAGCTTTTAAAAAGGTTAAATATTTAATGTCCTACATGGACATAATATTCAGACGGAACCCCAAAGGTGTGAACTCCTCCACAGTTGTGACATACCCACTTGTGCCCCTCAACTAAACTGTCCATCCTAATTGTCTCGCCTCTCTGCCCCTCCAGGGCAGGCCAGGCAGCCTTGGAACCTGAATCAGCACTTGCAAAGCCCCAAAGTGCCAAGGGGGCAGAATGTATGTTTATGAGATCCTCCCATATATACACTTTTAAATAACTGTTTAAGAACCAAATTTTCAAAGTAGGTTAAAATTAAGTTTTGCATCTTGTAATCTGCAGTCTTGAAGACCAAAGACAAGTAATCACATCAAAAATACACCATTTCTCCACTAAAAAATCCAAGATGGGGAAAAACACAAAGGCAAAAATATATTAAGCAATTCAAATACTTCTGTCATAATAGTATTTGAGCACAGAGATACCTTAGCTGAATGGTTATTTGGAAGGGCCCCAGCATGTAATACTGTACAAGGTAGGTATTTCACCTGACAGGTGTGGGGGCTAAACTCAGTGATGCAAAAATGATTTATTAATAAATTATAACATTATAATTTTAGGCTATTACAAACTTGATGGAGAGACTTACAGTTACTTTCATGTCCATGATGCTTGGAGAACAATAGCTCACATGCTAATGGTTTTTGTTGGCAATTTTATCAAATGTTCAATCTAACTAAAGAAATTCAGCTTTCTTTCTGTCCACCAGTGACGGACATAAAAATTGTCAAGGAGATTGATACCTCCATGGCCATAAAATTGTACTTATCTCCATGTCTGACTGCAGAAACTCTGGAATGCAGCTTTATAAAGTTTTATTTTGCTTTAATATTCTATATAGTTTTATAGTATGTTAGAAAGATACATCTAAATGTTGTTGTGATTTTTGCCTTGAATCTTTGGTAGAAGTCTTTAATTACAAATTGGGGTGAAGCTACTGTAGCTTGTAATCTTGGGAACTGTTTAGTTAAAGGCAATGAACAGGAGAGAGTCTTCCCAAAGAGCATACATTATCCTCATTAAAGAATGCAAAGATATTCTTTTTTTATAAGATTTTCCTAGAGAAGTGATGTCTAGCACCTGGTGATTCAAAATCAGAAAAGCTAAACCAAGAGCCTTTTTATCACCCCTTTTCTTTTCAAAGAGAGAAACTAGCTTTAAACAGCCTCCTCCCCTCCCCCCACCAATTCTGGAAATATTCTTATTACGGCTATCAAGCAATTAAAAAAATTAATCTTGATTAATCATGCTGTTAAACAATAATAGAATACCATTTATTTAAATATTTTTGGATGCTTTCTACTTTTTCAAATATATTGATTTCAATTACAACACAGAATACAGTGTACAGTGCTCACTTTATTTTTTATTACAAATATTTGCACTGTAAAAACCAGAAATAGTATTTTTCCAATTTACATCATACTGTAGTCCAATCTCTTTATCACGAAAGCTGAACTTACAAATGTAGAATTATGTACAAAAAATAACTGCATTCAAAAATAAAACAATGTAAAACTTTAGAGCATACAAGTCCACTCAGTCCTACTTCAGCCAATCACTTGGACTAACAAGTTTGGTTACAATTTGCAAGAGATAATGCTGCTTGCTTCTTGTTCACAGTGTCACCTGAAAGTGAGAACAGGCGTTCGCATGGCACTGTTGTAGTCAGCGTTGCAAGATATTTACGTGCCAAATGCGCTAAAGATTCATATGTCCCTTCATGCTTCAACCACCATTCCAGACAGGGGCGACTCTATGATTTTTGCCCTCCCAAGCACGGCAGTCAGGCGGCTTTCGGCCGCTGGTCACGCAGATTCGGCAGCATGCCTGCGGGAGGTCCGGCAGTGCTGCGCCTTCGGCATCCCTGCCGCCGAATTGCCGCCGAAACCATGGGACCGACGGACCTCCCGCAGGCATGCCGCCGAAGGCAGCCTGACTGCCACCCTCACAGCGACCGGCAGGCTGCTCCCCCGCGGCTTGCGGCCCCAGGCACACGCTTGGTGCGCTGGTGCCTGGAGACGCCCCTGATTCCAGAGGACATGCATCCATGCTGATGATGGGTTCTGCTCGATAATGATCCAAAGTAGTGCAGACCGACACATGTTCATTTTCATCATCTGAGTCAGATGCCATCAGCAGAAGGTTGATTTTTTTTTGGTGGTTTGGGTTCTGTAGTTTTTGCATCTGAGTTTTGCTCATTTAAGACTTCTGAAAGTATGCTCTACACCTCATCCTTCTCAGATTTTGGACGGTACTTCAGATTCTTAAAACTTGGGTCAAGTGCTGTAGCTATTTTTAGAAATCTCACAATTGTACCTTCTTTGCATTTTGTCAAATCTGCTGTGAAAGTGTTCTTAAAATGAACAACAAGTGCTGGGTCATCATCCGAGACTACTATAACATTAAATATATGGCAGAATGCCAGTAAAACACAGAACAGGAGACGTACAGTTCTCCCCCAGGGTATTCAGTCACAAATTAAATTAATGCATTATTTTTTTAATGAGCATCATCAGCATTGAAGCATGTCCTCTGGAACAGGGGCTGAAGCATGAAGGAACATACAAGTGTTTAGCATATCTGGCACATAAATACCTTGCAACACCAGCTACACAAGCTACGCCTGTTCTCACTTTCAGGTGACATTGTAAATAAGAAGAAGGCAGCATTATCTCCTGTAAACGTAAACTAATTTGTTTGTCTTAGCGATTGGCTGAACAAGAAGTAGGACTGAGTGGACTTGTAGGCTCTGAAGTTTTACATTGTTTTGTTTTTGAGTGCAGTTATGTAACAAAAAAACCAATCTACATTTGTAAGTTACACTTTCACGATAAAGATATTGCACTATGGTACTTGTATGAGGTGAATTTTTAAAGTGCAAATATTTGTAATAAAAATATAATATAAAGTGAGTACTGTACACTTTGTATTCTGTGTTGTAATTTAAATCAACATATTTGAAAATGTAGAAAAACATCCAAAAATATTTAATACATTTCAATTGGTATTCTATTGTTTAACAATGCAATTAATCGTGATTAATTTTTTTGAGTTAATCGCGTGAGTTAACTGTGATTAATTGACAGCCCTAATTCTTATTGAAATTGATTTTATAAGCACACTAGAGTCTTCATCCATATAAATTTAAGGAAAACAAGTATAGTTAGGAAATATCCTGTTTACTTCTAACCTTATGTTTCCATTTAAAGGTGAAAACCTTTATTTATACCTTAAACGCTTAAGATGGTATAATCTTTTGTGATGTTCAGTTGCAAATGTTTTGGAACTAAATGCAAATATGTAATGTAATAATTTCCTGATTATCATTGTTACATGAATAGTGAGATGTTTTGTGTACTAATATGGAATCAAATGACCTTGCTATAACTGGTTACTAATAAATCTGAGTATATTTTTATATTAATTGGGAAATTAGTTACCTGACAATGTGAAATTAGTTACCTTACCAAACTCAGAAAGTCAAGAATAATCTCTCCAAGGATTATTAAGAAAAAGACAATACTTTATTTGATGCCCATTTAAGTTTAAAGACTCTTTTTAAGAATGATTTAAATTTTAAAAAACCTATTTTAAATGCTGGGAGGCTTTTATATAGAAAATAGGAGCATTTGGATTCACCTGAAACAGAATTTCAACTTTTGTTAAACTATGCTGGATCTAAGGTGTGATTCGCCCGGCTTGTATATACATCCTCAGCTCCAGCTCTCCTTGAGTTAACATGAATATAAATAGCAGTGTAGCCCCAGTAGCATGGGTAGTGGCAGCAGATGCATGGATGAGCCATGCTGAATACATACTCACCAGGTTCAGGTAGGTTCTTCTAGTTATTTTATACTTCCAATCCTGGGCATGCAGGGAATCAACTTACAATGCAAATAAACTGGAGATGAATTCTGTGATGAGCCTATTTATCGTGCCAGTTGGATTTTGAAAACACTTTTCAAACAAATTGGTCCTATTACAGTAATTGTAACCAGATCATTATAACACACAACAGTGAAATAGGACAAACTATGTACTTTACAGAAATTATCCTAATAGAACAAGGTATTTTGTTTAAAGTCTATTAAACTGATCGGTATGGGAAATACAAAGATTTACAAAATATTTTATAGCTAAAATTATACAGTTGAGTTTCTACAATGGTAGAACTGATTAGAGTTTTGCTTAACACACCTTTCCCCAAAAATGAGAAAGATTTTCTCTACTTCGTTTTCTACCATGAGTCAATTCCAATCTAAACTTGGTTTAAATAAATCTATTTCTAACTAAACTGTTTTCAAACATAGTTTGGTTGGCCAGTACAGACATGATCAAAGTGTTTTAAAACATTTATCAAAACTATGGTTTTAGTACAGAAACAAGACCTGTAAAACCTTGAGTTTTAATCCTGGCTCTGACAAAGATTGCCTTATGTAGAATTTGGCAAGCCAATTAACTTCTCTACCTCAGTTTCTCCATCTATGAAACCGGGATAATTATACTTATGTTTCAGGGATATTGCAAGAATTATTTAAGATTAGTACAGTTTACAGTTAGAGTTAATTAAGCCCTTTATATTTGAAAATTGCTGTGTAAGTGGTCAGCATTATTTAAAATATTACTTGTTAATTTTTGTTTTTTGAAAAAACACTATTTATAACTAAATTATCTACTTGATGACCAAATCACCACTGCTTCCATAATGTAGATTTTTTGCCATGTTGCTTTATAAATCACTTCTTTCCACCTGTTTTTCTTACCTACATGTTGTGCTCAGTAACAAATACTCTTGTGTAGTTTAGTGCTGCATTTGAATTACACCTGTCTGAGCTTTTAGGACACTACAAAATTTGTAATTGTAAAGATTTTGGCTTGTTGCCTGGACTACAGAAAAGAAGGTCGTTTGAAAAAATACCATTACCGATGAAGCAAACTGCCATACTGTTCTTCCTCAGTGCTACAGGGATTACAGCCAGATCCCAGTTCGTGTAGTGTTTCACTTAAAATACCAGGTAAGAAAAAGAAGCTTTGTTTGTTGCATGGAAATTCTGGACAACTATTTCGGAAGAATTCTTCCCACACTGTCCACTTTTGTATGTGAGAAATGTTTTGTTTTGGTGCCCTGAGCACCTAAAAGCGTAGCGACTTCACACACAATGGGCAATTTGTGTCTTTAATGCCACAGTCCAAGGTAGGGGATGGTGCAGAGCCACCTCATTCCAACAAGAGCACCAGAGATTGGGCCTCAGAGAGGCTCACTCTCTCCTGTAAGTAGTGCCTTTGTTATTGGGCTATTAGTAGTGCAGGGTCCACTCCCAGTGTAAGCCAATGTCCTCAGGGGAGATCACACCTACAGCAGCCCAGCATGTGATTTTCATAACTAATAATATTTTACTTCCCTTGTTCATAATAAAAATCTGTTTTCTTATGCAGTTTCTCACCCCCCACTTCATTGCCTGCATGGGTGCAGATATAACCAAACTTGTTTGCACAGAAGTTATCCTACCTTGGTTGGTTGCTCCTTAGTGGTGGGGTTGCTGGCATGGTTCTAACTAGACAAAAGATCAGTGAAATAATCTCTTTAGAAGAGTCACAGGTAAAGAATCAATGGCCACTGCAAACAAATTTAAAACAAAAAAAAAGAGACAAAATAGGTTAAATGTTGGGTCCCTCAAACTTTGCCTTTGTTCCTTTTGTCCATTTTGGACTGGGATTAAGGGTGACCTGCACAGGAAAAGAAATTGAGCTTGTGTGTTTTTTTAAGGAGGCCTGAAAGTTTTTTTCATGATTGTTCTTTACATTAGAAATAATTCATCTCAATGTTGTAAGGGACAAATCCTCAGATGACATAAATTGTCACAGCTCCACTGAAGTCACGAGGATCTGTCCCTACAACTCTATGGAGACTAGAGTGTAATTGGAGAACAAGTGAAATTATGGTATCACAAGTGACAACAGACTGATTCTTGGCCCCACTGAAGTCCCTTTGTACTACAGCAGCAGTGCAAAGGGCCCTTAAACCCTAAATGTACAGTTGAAGGAAACCTCAACTGGTGTAGCCCCTCCTGCCAATACAGGTCTGCTCCAAAGATTCCATGGGGCCACTACAGATGAGAACACATTAAAAGGATCTATAAGCTGTTCTAACTTATACTAAGGGCCAGCTGAAACCTTGGCTAGCTCCAGGATCAAGGGAGGTAGTTTAGAGACACCTTTGTCTCCTTATTTCTTGGCACATTTGAGCTTTCATAGCAAGAGCTCAGCTGAGTGGGGAAGGGAGTTTTAGGTTGTTTAGAATTTTGGCAATACCCATTTAACTCACCTAATGAACATTTTGGGGAAAATACGCATTTGTTTACAATACATACACACTAGGATCTGCAGGAGTTCCTGCAGCTATACCCGGGAAGATGAGATTTGACATTTCTAATATTGTTTCTTCTGCTTCCTTTAAAAAAATTTTTTAACAAAATCTTTCAGGACTTTAGATATTATAAACAAAAGGGCAAAAGCCCAAATATTAAAAATCTTTGCAAAGCAAGCTTAAAACGACTCAAGCAATTTTATTCCCTCCTCCTGCCCCCAGTTGAACTGCCATAGACCCCAAACCCATTTATTTGAGCTTTGAAAAAGATGGGAAGGTTTGACCCAATACGTCATTACAATTTTAGTTAGCAAATCTAAAGCTGATCATACCGGTAAACATTCAATTTAATAGTTTAACCTGAGCTTCTAATTAATCATATGAAGTCTGAGATGTGATGTCATACTGACTGATTTAATGTTTTAAAAAGACATGTTTTAACCTGAATGAAAATAATACAGAGGCCTTTCTTTTCAGCCACATTTTTGCAGAGGTTGATACATAAAGTGATTGCAGGTAATTACCAAGGATAAGTAGGTCTTTTAAATGTTGTTTCCTTAAATGTACCTACAGGTTTAAACTGCCAGCATTATAATACCATACATCTACATCATGTTAAAATGACGTCCCCATCTATTTAAGAAACAAATTGATAGGGGATTTAAAACCTTTTGAATTTTGATTAGAATATGTAGTTAATTATAAAATTTGTACCTAGTAAAAAAATAAAGCAATATTGCTTTGTTACTTCTAATATATATTTGACTTTAATTGACACTGCTCCCAAACATTCAATATACCTGTATTTGTGCTTAGTAAAGAACTTTTTAATTTATGAATAATTTGTTTTTTACAACATTACACACAGTAGTCTCTGACCTGCTGTCATGTAGCTTATCTTCTTATGGAAGAGTTTCATATAGAAGAGAAACACATTTAATATAAAATGTTCTTTATTAAATGTGAAGGGCCCAATCCTCCTTGCACTTTTAGTCTTGATTTAATCAGTGTAATGCCCTTGAAATAATGAAATTACACCCACCAGTGAAACCTGCTGTAGGCAAGAAGAGAATCTGGTCCACAATATCTATTTTGAGCAGACAGAGAGCAAGTGTAAACAGCAAGTCAGGATAGAGTTCAAAGCAAATCACATAATCAAAAGATTACTTGCAGAAATAAGCACTACAGCCAGGAGAAACTGTTTGCAGAATCAGGTCATTAGAAAATAAGGGTTGGACCGAAACCCATACAAACCCAAGGTAAGTAAGAGGCAGCATATAGCTCGGAGTCTCAGAATCTGATTCCTGCTTCCCCTTTGCCCTCAGGGGGAATGAATCTGTGCCAACTATTTCACTGGCGCAGATCACTTCCCCCACTGTGTTGGCTCTGATGCACTGGCGGGGCCCACTGGGGAGAGGCACAGTGAGATCCAAGGCTCCACCCTTTTCCCCCCTCCCCAATCTGTGCAGAAAGGATGCAGTTGCCTGGCAGTAACTGCTCTTCTCTCCCCCCGGCTCCAGTAAAGAGAGAGGGTAAGCCCATGCAGGAGAGAAAGGCCATGTCTACACTACAGGCGCTGCAGTACCACAGCTATGGTGCTGCAGCTATGCTCCTGTAGACGCTTCCTGCAGCAACTGACTGGGTTTTTCCACTGCGTTCAGTAATCCACCTCTCAGAGCAGTGGTAGCTAGGTCAGTGGAAGAATTCTTCCATCTACTTGGTTGCATCTGCACCGGGATTTAGGTTGGCATAGCTATGGTGCTCAGGTGGTGTGAGCTACCCCTGAGTGCCATAGCTATGTTGACCTAACTTTTAAGTGTAGGCCAGGCCTAAGGGAGCGCCTTCTCCCCATTACTCCCCAGGACAGGTATGCAGCAGGGCTTGTGACCGAGTCCTAAGTAAGGATTTTAATCCTATTTAACTCTTTCGGTTAGGCATGTGATTGTACAGGGAAGTAGTTACACGGGTACAAGCCCTGCAGTATGGATGAAGTGATACTGATAGAAAAAGTGCTTATCATTTAGCTTATTCTCATAAGTATATAGGAGTAAGCTATACTGATATAAACATTGATGTTCTGGTATAACTGCATCCATAGGAAAGGGATGTACCAGTGTAACTATATTGGTTTCTACACAGATATACACCTCTACCCCGATATAACATGACCCAATATAACACAAATTCGGATATAACGTGGTAAAGAAGCGCTCTGGGGGGGCGGGGCTGCACACTCCAGCGGATCAAAGCAAGTTCGATATAACGTGGTTTCACCTTGGTAAGATTTTTTGGCTCCTGAGGACAGCGTTATATCAGGGTAGAGGTGTAGTTAAAATGGTACAAAAACTTTAGACAAGCCCTTATAAGCTGTCCCCCCAACAAATTACCTTCCAGCATGTACAATAAATGTGTTGTGTCTAAGCTTTCCAGCTTTAAGACTAGCTCAGTGGTTTGAGCATTGGCTTGTTAAACGCAGGGTTGTGAGTTCAATCCTTGAGGGGACCACTGGGGCAAAAATCAGTACTGGGTCCTGCTAGTGAAGGCAGGGGGCTGGACTCAATGACCTTTTGGGGTCCCTTCCAGTTCTATGAGATCTCCATATATTATTTATTATTATTTTATTATAAGACTGAAAATATTTCAAAAATGTCAAGGGTCCACAATCAGTTTCCTTAGGCTTAAGTAGAAGGAATCAAGCTCCTGTCCTGCTCTCCCTATGGGGGTCTTACCGTTTTTCAGGAAAGGCTACTTTCTCCTCCCAGCCCTGTGATGCAACAGGCTGCCTGTGGTGGGTGCTGCTGAGTGGCTGCGGTAGGGAAGAAACAAACAGGTGCTTAGAGCACACCCAACTCACACCTGGGACTGCTCGGAAGACCCACTACCCTTCCATGACGACAGTTCAAGGATCCAGACAATTCAGGTTAAAAACTGTTCCTGGAGTTGCGCCCTCCATGTGTTCAATTTGTAATCAAAACAGATTTTCTTCTTACCAGGTGCCTGTGGAATGCACACTTTAGAGCTTCAGAAGCCACAGATTGGTCCCCACTGCAATAGAACTTAACATTTGGGGCCCTTCTTGCATTCACATAACTGTGCATTTGCTACTGTAGATCAAAATGTGCATTGGACTCTGCACAATTAAACAATTCACTGGAACTATCCCTTTAAAACCTGCAAATGACCCATGCCACATGCTGATGGACACAAACTATTTAGTCAATGCTGCTAGATATGGTGAATCAAATGTATTGGTGCCAGCCATCATAATATGATAATGCATTTTGTTTATTGATGATAGTCTTGGTTCAATTGCGCCCTTTGTATAATCCAGGCCAGATACAATTTTACATTCAGGGTCCCAATATTAAGATAGTTAGTCAGGAAAACTAAGTGAAGTCAGTAGGACTTTTGCCTGAATGAAGAGCTTAGAGTCAGGCCTGAGCTTGATACATTTATGGAGGGGATGGTATGATAGACTGCCTACAATGGCACATAGCCAATCTGTGACTGCAAATATCTCCAACGGCCAATAATTTCCCCCCAGGTCAGATTGGCAGGGACTGTGGTGTTTTTTTGCCTTCCTCTGCAGCATGGGTCACTTGCAGGTTTTAACTAGTGTAAATGGTGGATTATCTGTAACTTAAAGTCTTTAAATCATGATTTGATGATTTCAAGTAACTCAGCCAGAGGTTAGGGGTCTACTACAGGCATTGGTGGGTGAGGTTCTGTGGCCTGAAATGTGCAGGAGGTCAGATGATGATTATGTTGGTCCCTGCTGGTCTTAAAATTTATGAGTAGATATCAAATCACTTTACAATGGAGGCTAATATCTTCCTGATACAGATGGGGAAACTGAGGCCCAGAGCAGTGAAGTGACTTGTCTGAGGTCACCTAGCAGGCCAGAAATAGAATCCCAGTCTCTTGAATCTCAGTTCTGTATTCTAGCCACTAGCCACACCGCCTCCAAACTGCTTGGGGCTTGATCTCAAAGTTTTAGGGCTTAATTTTGCAGGAGGGGCAGTTCGAAAAGACATCTGTCATAAACTGAGCAAACTAGTGTGAAATTGTTGAGAATGTGAAAAAAATAACTAAGATATTTTTAGTCCCTTTTCAAAGTATAACATTGAACAGTATCAGCATCCTCCCCCTATGCACACATACTACTTATACTTAGCAAAGACCAAAACTACACTCTGTAGGACAGAAATTAAATCCATTCTGCTGATGTACGACTGGAGGATTTCTAGAGGAAGTTATTCCATGATGTGAGTAATGTCAATATAGCCATTTGGTGCAGCACATTTTTCCTAACCATACAGTGAATTTACTGGAAGAAAAATACAGCCCACCTACTTAGATCATCCCACCCCCGCTTGGATAGAAAAAGTAGTTTTGCTAGGAGGCCTATTGCCATTGTATTACAGTGATCCTCCCCGCACCGTGTGCCACAAGCCTATTCACATCACTTTCGCAGCACGCTTGGTCTCAAGTCCTGCAGCTCAAATCTCTCCGAAATGGCATTGCCGCCCCCAAAAGTTGGTTTTCCTTCTCCTCCCGTCACAACTCTGACAAGCTCTTATGCTTTCCTTTTCTTTGTAAGTGCTTCCAAGATGATGAGCACAATGTTAGAAAATAATTACATGTAATGAAATAACACAAATAAATATTTTGCCTAAGGGGAGAAATTAAGTGAAATCTGCAAAATGTGCATTCATACCACACCTTAAAGAGCTTGTGACAGCAATGAATTCATTTTATACTTACTTTACAGTACACCAATTGTGAGTAGACCAAAAGAAGACAGCATTTTAAATCACCCTAAAAAGAGGTAGTCCTTTATGGTGATAATACAATGAACAATTGAGATTTAATAATAATTTTTACCAGTGTAATTTAAACTTTACACCCACAATTGTCCCCAGCTAAACACAGGATTTCAGACCTACCCAGCTGCTCCATATTGTCTCCCCCCTTGAAGTCATGTAGGGTTACCCCAGTGTATCTCAAACTGGGGCCGCCGCTTGTGTAGGGAAAGCCCCTGGCGGGCCGGGCCGGTTTGTTTACCTGCCCCGTCCACAGGTCTGGCCGATCGTGGCTCCCACTGGCCGCGGTTCGCCACTGCAGGCCAATGGGGGCTGCTGGAAGCGGCGGCCAGTAAGTCCCTCGGACCGCGCCGCTTCCAGCAGCTCCCATTGGCCTGGAGCAGCGAACCGCGGCCAGTGGGAGCCGCGATCGGCCGGACCTGCAGACGGGGCAGGTAAACAAACCAGCCCAGCCCACCAGGGGCTTTCCCTAGGCAAGCGGCGACCCCAGTTTGAGAAACACTGGGTTACCCAGACCCCTCATCATGGGCCCAGACACTCGGGCTACTCCTTTGTGAGGGCTTCCCCAACTGCTTCCCTCAGGAGCACAGACTCAGCTGCTTCTCCACCCTCTCAGGAACTCTTCCTCCAGCTTTAGCCAATCTCCTACTCCTCTGGACTGTCTTTTTCCAGGAAGAGCTCAGCGCCTTCTGGTTCTCTCTTCCCTGCCCTTACGAAGCCCAGGCACCTTTCTTTCCACTCAATCAGCAACAGACAATTGGTCACAGGTGCCTTCCCTTTCAATCAATAAGGCCTGTGACACCCTTGTGTAGTCAGTTAATTAGTTTCCCCTTGTGCTTGTCTGGGTCTTTCACAAACAGCAGTAGAGAAAACAAGCATTTTTTAAAAAGTAGCAACATGTGATTTTAAAACTACAGAGAGAAATAGAGGGCTCTGTTAATGACTTACTGTAGCACCATGGGCAACTCACTTAATCATCTCTATTTCTCAGTTTCTCTGTGTACAAAATGGGTACAATACTTACCCAAAGGATATCTGTGACGGTACCTCCCATAAGGCTTTATGGGAATATGACATAACTGGAATATGTTTTGTGCTGCCTGTGCCATGTAACATATCTCTGTAAAGGTTATGGTCTACTATATCTATTCATCCTATTTGTACACATATATCATTTTGTACTTGAGGTTAAGAATATGGGTTGTATACTTGCTTGATCTCTAAGTAAGCTTTGTGAGGCATTTGGTCAGCTTCTTTAGGAAGGAATTCGCAAGGTTAAGTACCCGATCAGGAAGCATTTGGGGAACAATGCATCTTGGAATGCTCCAATCCACATAAGAAGTCTTCCTGGAGACATGCAAGATACCATGTGGACAATGGCTTCTGCCTGTAAAGACTGAGTCATGCATGGACATGTGACTTGCCCAGGTGACTCCAGAACTCCATCTTGGAGCTGGACTTTGCATAGGAGTGAGGAGGGGGGTCTCCACCCACAAGAGAAAGTCTATTTAAACCCGTGGGAGACCCCTCCATTTTGTCTTCAGCTGGCTAAAGAAGGAGCCTCTCCACCCCCCCAGGATACTTGAAGGAAACTGAAACAAAGGACAGTAACTACAGGGGGTGTGAGTGATTGCTGGACCCAGGCTAAAAGGAGATTAGCCTGTAAAAGGGAACATTTTGGAACTGGTGAGGATCTTATCTGTATTTAGTGCAATTAGACATAGATTTGCGCATTTTATTTTATTTTGCTGGGTAACTTACTTTGTTCTGTCTGTTACTACTTGGAATCACTTAAATCCTACTTTCTGTATTTAATAAAATCACTTTCTACTTATTAATTAACTCAGAGTATGTATTAATACCTGGGGGAGCAAACAACTGTGCATATCTCTCTATCAGTGTTATAGAGGGCGAACAATTTATGAGTTTACCCTGTATAAGCTTTATACAGGGTAAAACGGATTTATCTGGGTTTAGACCCCATTGGGAGTTGGGCATCTGAGTGCTAGAGACAAGCACACTTCTGTGAGCTGTTTTCAGGTAAACCTGCAGCTTTGGGGCAGGTAATTCAGACCCTGGGTCTGTGTTGGAGCAGACGGGTGTGTCTGGCTTCAGCAAGACAGGGTGCTGAAGCCACTGAGCTGGCAGGGAAAACAGGAATAGAAGTAGTCTTGGTACATCGGGTGGCAGCTCCCAAGGGGGTTTCTGTGATCCAACCCGTCACAATATCACTAGGATGTTATGTGTGGTTTCATTAGTGTCTGTCAATGGCTTTGAAATCCGAGTAAGAAAGACGCTATAAAAGGTCAAAATATTACTATAAATGTTGGATAGCATCACACAAATTTAGGTCAATTTCATCTATGTGCAGAGGGTCTATGACCTCAAAATAGGGTTTAAGTGGGATTAAAGTGGTATATAAACCTTGTGTGGGTCCTCTAAACAAGGGTGAATTTCACCCAGAGCACTTAAAAGCAACACCAAGGTGAGCTTGCCACAACAGGTTTATGGATGTGTCGGTCTATTGAGAGGATGAAAAATTCTGTTACTCCAGGCGCTACTAAGACAAATAGGGAATCCAGCTGTCCACTGATGCAGACTGGTCAGAGGGCTACTCATTGAAAAAACAACAACCTAGTAAATCTTGACTTCGGCAGTCATAAGGGCCCCTCTCCAAGAAAATGGCATAATAGAAATGTACATTTTATTATATTGGCCTTTTTCTTTAGGTTAAAAAAGGGAAAGAATCAAAGAAAAATGAGTGAAGAATTCTATGGGAAAAACTGAATGGGGGAAAATAGAAAAACAGGGAGGCAAATGTATTTTCCCATGGGGTGTCCCATGGAGGTGATGCACGTTCACTGGAATAACAGGTTTTTTCATAGACTTCAAAAGTGTTAAAGTCTTCAGTTCTCAAATAAGGAACCACACTATATTGTTTCAATGAGTACATCCCAAGAGAGTGGAACAAAGGAGGCATATATTGTCCTGTAATGTTTCCCTACAGTTTCCGACCAGGATTTTGGAAGCTTACTCAGTGCTGTGTGGATATTCAGGCTGTGCAGATGTTAATCATTAAACACATAGATATGCATCTCGACACAGTGTCTTCGTGCTGTGATTTAGAAGCTCAAAGAAATCTGGAACACAACAATAAAAACAAGAAGTTTATTTGGCCTCTAATGATTTTTTCTAAGTAAATATTGTAGGATTTGTTATTCTGTAATTTCACCATTTATCAATTAAAAATAAGCAATCAATCTATTTACTTATTTTTCTAGAAAAAACTCTTTCAGGGTGTACATGGGCTGAGTTACCATCATGCTCCTAATACAGCAAATACCCTCTGGGTTAGACGCCAAAGCTCACCCCTATTCCTGGGATTGTGTTGTTCCTTTGCTATGAATAAGGACAGACATAAGAATCAGCCTCAGTAACAGATGTGCAACAATATACCTACTGCAAAATATTTTTTGAACCAGTTGTACATCTATGCATGACAACATGTCATTTGAATGTTCCAATAAAACTGCAATCTCCCTAGAAATAGTGAAGTCACAAAGAACAATGAACACAAGGTTGATCCACATTTGTTTTCTAATGAGGCAGATACTGTACAATAAATCTTAGTTTGATTTCACAGTTAACGCTGCCGCATCCAAATCAAATCTATGAAAAATTAAACTAAAACTTGCTTCCAGATTAAGGTATAGTTGGACTCTCCCTTCCTGGTTGCAGAGATCCCCACACCAGTGCAGGTCTGCTGCGAAAAGAGAGTGGACTAGATCCCAGGGGACCGCACAGCTGTAAGCTATTCCTGTGTGCCTCTGATGAGGGCTGGACATACATAGTCTGGAGGCAGTGTCATGCCAGAGGCCACACTGTAGCAAGAATCATTTGGTTCTCCTCCAATGGTGGGGTTGCTTTAGGGGTACACATGGGCCACTTTAGCAGCCTCTGTAGAACAGCGCTGTAGCCAGTCTCTGGATTTGGGACTTGTGTTCATCTACTAAACAAGTGCTTTACCTACCTGATACAAAGTACCAGGAAATATTGCATCCCCACCTTCTAACTACTGAGTGTCCTAATAGGACATTTTCAAAGTGGAAGTTATAACTTCCTATATCACTTTTAGAAAAAAAAGGCACTTCTGAATAACTGTGGTATCTTTCCTAATGTAATTATTCTCAGTAAAATTGGTTTCAATATACAAAACTATGTATGAGCACTCAAAACAAAATGGCTGTCATTTAGCTGTACAGTCACTACACTACTGATATCTAACACATTATTTATTTATATTTCTATCATGATAATGCTCAAGAGCCCAGTCAGAACTGGGCCCTAGTGGGCTAGGCATTGTACAAAATACAAAGGCAAACACGCTGTATTCTTGTGAAGTGTTTTAAGATACCCAGATAATTAAACGAACCACATTAAATGACTCTTTATTTTAGGATAGTAGTTCAGGTATTTGTACAGAGTTAGTTGCTGTTACTTTTTCTTATGCTGGAGTTAGGAGGCTATGTGCAATAGGCTGAAATGATTTGCGGCAATTTCAGAATGAATTTGGAGTACAGTCTCATCTTGATACATGGATGTGATGTACTGCACCTAAATCCTTGTTTAATGAAAGGAAAATATACCTCAAAGTTGCATATAAAAATTAATCTGTCTATATATTCTTGCACTGGCTCAGAGTCATTTTTGTTTTTAATGTAACTGGCGCACGCTTGCTAAATAATAAATCTTACATAAACAAACCCAGACAGTAGGATTAAAGGATAAAAGTAACTAATGCTTAGATACAGACTGTTTGATGACTCTAAAAAAACAAAAACAAAAAAACAAAGCCACCACATTCTCTTTAATTTTCCAACGTGTTCATAATATATAAACATATAGGGTCTTTTGTATATGTATGTATATTGGTCATTGGAGATTAATTTTTCTACCCATGGAACACTATTGTTCCATGGTAAACCCAAATATATACTACTTGAATTATATAGTCACACAACATTGATAAAAAATTCATACACATACACATTCTTATAACAAAATGAATATACCTTTCCCCAGAATTCCAGTATTAAAATCCACTGGTGTCTGTGTAGTTGTACTTCTTGTACCAGGATATCTTCCTCCAAAACCTCATTGATTTTTAGATTCCTTAAAGCTGACTTTGTGTTTTTCCTTACTGTTTGCTAGAAAAAATACTTACAAAATAGTTAGTGGTGCATGAAGGTAGAAGTTACCTGTAAAATGGTTACTGCTAGAGATTTTGATATTGCAGTCTTTGGCATACAAAATGGACTTCAGTGGATATTGATACTGGTCATTTATTGAGTTTGTCAAATTTCATTACAAGGCATTTGGAAAATGCACAGATATGTCATTTGTTATGTTAGTATATCAGGAAAGATGATATTCCCCAGTATATAACAAGTTACAAAGCATTATGTTCAGGAAATACATTTACAGCTGGGACTGGTAAACAAAAGACAAAGCAATGAAAAATTCTGAAGCCAGAAATGTACACTGAGGCTAATAGTGCAATGTGATCGGCACTTTCATTTTAATCTGATTCAAAACACAGTGGTTGCAATTCTTATAAAGAGAGATACTTTTTAGGGATCATGTTAAGGATTCATAAACTTTACCTTCAGAAAATTTCACAGACTTTCTCTTTAATTTTAGAACAAGTCCCTTATGTTAAAGTGCCAGGAAAATGTCTAGATTCTTGCTTAGATTCTCATATCCTTGATTACTTTTTGGAAATCATAGAGTCTAATCTATGTTTTGCAATGTAAAAGTGAATTTGGCTGCCATATTAGCCTATCACTGCACTGGCCAAGATTCAAATTTGTAAGTGCTTCTTTATCCTACTGTGACAAGCTTCCCAAAAAGCCTGCTGCATGTATATCCTTATATTCATCTTCCCCTGGTGTTGTCCTCTTCTCATCAGGCTCAAAGAATCTTCTTTTGAGCCTTTGAACTTTCTTTTAATCCTTAACCCCCTATTTCATTCAAAGTAGTATTTTAATTGATAGGAACTCAAATTAGGATGGTAAGTAAATTACAAGGACTTAAGGCAGACATTTTCACAAAGATAAAATTGTGTTTTGTTCACTTTTAGTCTCAGATTTCCACATGAAAAACTATTTTTGTTACCAAATTTTCTCCCTAAGGCCTAGGCACATATCATGACTGAGACAGTAGGCTGTATGGTCTGGAGGTCTAGAGAGTCTGATATTACAATTTGAAAAGAACTAAGGCTTTTAATAAATTGCCTAGAAAGACTATTTGTGACCTTCAGGGAAAAAGTGTAATGAGGAAGTGATCCTGCTCAGAAATGATCAAAAATGGACTAAGATCTGTAACACAGCCTGCTTTGAGGAAACCCAGGTCCTAGTGCCCAAAAGTTGCAGAGCTCGTTCCACAATGGGCATGGCAGTTTCCAGAGCTTTCTTTCAAAATGTTACTGGCGGAAGTTTGTGAGGCTACAAACTGGAGTCCAATTCAAACATTTATAAAGCCTTGGCACATAGGGTGGGATTCTTCATATTTCCTTGACACATAGGGTGGGATTTTTCAAAAATGTTCACTATTGGCCTAATTCTGCCCCCACCAGCGTCAAAGGGAGTTTTACCTTACTCTGAACATTTTAAAAAAATCTCAAAGACTTGATCTAATTCTAGATTTGGAAGACTAATATCCCTGTTTTATTAGCCCTCTTCATGAAGTTTTCTGTTTGCTAATTTCCTTCTACAGAAGCAATTCGATGAGAAAGAAAGGTTACTTACTTATTTCAAATCTATTGCCTCTGCAGATTCACACTGACCCTTCTGTTTTCTTCAGAATATTGTTGGTTGGAAGACAGCAGTGGAAAGGAGCTGAGGAACATCACTCTTTATAGCCTTTTTGAAAACACTCCATCCAAGGTCAGACCTTCTAAAAGTCACTACTGTGAAAAGAACAGGAGTACTTGTGGCACCTTAGAGACTAACAAATTTATTTGAGCATAAGCTTTCGTGGGCTACAGTCCACTTGGACTGTAGCCCACGGAAGCTTATGCTCAAATAAATTTGTTAGACTCTAAGGTGCCACAAGTACTCCTGTTCTTTTTGCTGATACAGACTAACACGGCTGCTACTCTGAAAACTACTGTGAAAGTTTCTTACACCTGCAAACCCAATTTCAAGACTCCTCAAGTGTGGATCTGAAGAGACAACATTCTCCCATAACTCAGAGATACTCAGATACTATGGTGATCTGTGTGCTATAAGTAGATAGATTAGACAGATGTGAGGTAACTTTGCTATATACGACCAACTTTTAAAATAGTGTGTAATACTTTATAAACGAATTTGAATGTTAGAAAATATGAAAACTAATTCAAAAGCACTCTTTTGCTTAAAGACAAGATTAGTCAACATAGGCTGTCTTATAAAAATAATCACCACTTTGCATCTATGCACCTTTCACCCAAAAGGATCTTACCGTGCCTTACAGTCACTCTATGCCAGGGGTCTCAAACTCAGATGACCACGAGGGCCACATGAGGACTAGTACATTGGCCGGAGGGCCGCATTACTGACACCTCCCCCGCGCCGCCCTCGGCCCCGCCCCCACTCCACCCCTTCCATGAGGCCCTGCCCCTGCCCTGCCTCTTCCCACCCCTTCCCTGCCCCATTCCAACCCCTTCCCTGAAATCACAACCCCAACTCTGCCCCCTCCCTGCTCCCAGGGGGTGCAGGAGGGGTGTGGGGTGTGGCAGGGGCTCAGGGCAGGGGGTCGGGGTGCAGGAGGGGTGTGGCAGGGGGCTCAGAGCAGGGGTTGGGGTGTGGGGTGCAGGACGGCTGAGGGGTGCGGCAGGGGATCGGGGTGCAGGGGGCTCAGGGCAGTGGGTTGGGGTGCAGGAGGGTGCGGGGTGCAGCAGGGGGTTCAGGGCAGGGGGTCGGGGTGCAGGGTGTGGCAGGCGGCTCAGGGAAGGAGGTTGGGGTGCCGGAGAGGTGCAGAGTATGGCAGGGGGTCATGGTGCAGGAGGGGTGTGGCAGGGGGCTCAGGGCAGTGGGTTGGGGTGTAGGAGGGGTGTGGTAGGGGGTCGGGGTGCAGGGTGCAGCAGGGGGTCGGGGTGCAGGAGGGGTGTGGGGTGCAGCAAGGGGCTCAGGGCAGGGGGTTCGGCTGCAGGAGGGATTCGGGGGGTGGGCTCTGGCCCAGTGCGCACCGGGGGTGGGGCAGGGCAGGCTCCCTGCCTGCCCTGCCCCTGCGCCACTCCGGGAAGTGGCCGGAACCTGGGGGAGGAGGGGCGCAGGGAGGGGTGTGGCTGTTGCTTCAGGCACCGCCCCCAACAGCTCCCATTGGCCGGGAACGGGGAACCGCGGCCAATGGGAGCTGCTGGGGGTAGTACCTGAAGCAACAGCCACACACACCCCTGTGCCCCCCCCATCCCCACGTTCCGGGCGCTTCCCGGAGTGGCGCGGGGGCAGGGCAGGGAGGGAGGGAGCCTGCCCTTCCCCCGGTGCACGTCAGGCCAGAGCCGCTCTAGGTAAACACTGGAGGAGGGTGGGGGGCCCGCAAGGAGCTCGCGGGTCGCAGAAAACATGCGGCCCGCGTGTTTGAGACCTCTGGTCTATACTGACTGTATAGAGTTCAGTTAATGTGGATGACCAATCAACACTGATACGTAGCTACCACTGGGCTGGAATGTGGCAATCGTTTTTTGCCATAATCACCACACTGCCAATGTCAACATTTTATATCGTATTCAAAAGATAGGACCAGCAGAAACATATTGTCTTCAGCCAACATGCTGGGGCATTGATTTAGTTCTAATTCAGAGAAGAGCTGCGTACTAAAGTCAAGTACCACTTACTCAACATCTTGGTTTTCCTTGGAGTTTTCCAATTCAAGTACTGACTAGGTTCAACCCAACCTAGCTTTTGAGATCTCATGAGAGTTCATGAAGTTGTTTAGCTTTCTGCACAGTGTAGCTACTACCAAAATTATAGGCATTTATTTAACAAATGAATAGAAAAATATAATTACCCTCGTATAAAGTGAAGGGAGAAAGACATTTTACAAGAAGTGGACAACACCCACTTACATAAAGGCCACTTATTTTGCAAACAGTCAAGGAACACAGCAGGGAACTTGCCTAGCAACACCTAGCATACAATACTTTACATACTGTTGATTGAGGAGTGAATAGAATCACAAATGACAAGCAAGAAGCATTAGAAAGACAATCCTCACTGAAACGTTTTTATTATGTTTATATAGGCATGAGCACTGTGCACAAAAGCCCTTTCAGTGAAGTAAGAAACTGTCTTCCCTCTGATATGACAACTCACTTTTTCAGTGTTTAGGCACAAAGCAACAATGCTGAAACAGGATCATCTGACAAATGATTATCCTTTTACATTTGCTATTTCTTGCTTCCTTTTCTTACATCTCTCTGGTTTTTGACAGGTTCATTGAACAGCAGGATTACTTGTCTCAAAGAACTATGCTGTTATTATTCATAAGCAGTACACCATTTTAATTTTTATATCAATAGGTTATTTAATTGTGATGAACAAGTAAAAGCACTTTCCCCAGTGGGATATAAATGATGAAATTCTGTAAGTACAGTAGTGAAAAGAGAGTATTCCTTTGTATATTAAGTTTTATATTTGCTTTTTTTTATTATGTGCTAGTCCTATAATTGCTCTATTTTTAAAATTTTAGATTTTTCAAAGTATTCTGAAAGAAAATACAGATCTCTTTTCCTTCCACATAATTATTACATTAAAACAATACTTCCTCCTAGCATAGTACTTCTGTAGTGGGAAGCTGTTGACATTTGTCTCAAATGACTGCTTACAATTGTTCCTCTGTGTGCAGCTATTCTCTGTTCTTCTGTACTTTCAGATGTTTTGCCCTGGTCCCCAAGATAATGCCCAAGTACTTTTGTATGTTCTTTGAGGAGATTTTTTCTGTAGTTCTTGTTACATATGGTTCAAATGACAAAACACAGAATTCCCCAAGAGAATGTCTACAGAGTTTTTTACACAATATACAGCTTAAAAGTGCAAGTGCAGATATATCAGTTTCAGTTTTCCACAGAGTAAAGTAGTATAGCATATTTAAGATCTTATGCTTTGTAAAAACAAGGTTACTTCCCTGTAACTGGAATTCTCAGGGCTTGGCTACACTTGCAGATGTACAGCTCTGTGAGTTAAACCTGCCTTCGTACAGCTGAATAGGGAAAGCGCTGCAGTCTGTCCACACTGACAGCGCACTGTCGTGGCCACATTTGCGGCACTTGCAGCGGCATTGGGAGCGGTGCATTATGGACAGCTATCCCACAGGGCACCTCTTCCCATTCTGGCGCCGTGGCGTGTGGGAAGGGGGCGAGGGGCATTCTGGGTCCTGTCCCAACGCCCCGTGATGCATCACTTCACATCCCAGCAATCCCTGTGTTTCCGTCCACATTTGGCGCCATCTTTCAACGGTTTTTGTGCAGCGTGATCTGTGTGTTCTGTTTTGGTCTGCGGGAAATGGAGCCCGAACTGCTGAGGAGTATGCTGACGAGTCTCGCCTTCACGTCACGTTTAGCAGTCGAGCTGTTCCTTAAGATCCGAAGTGACAGTGAGGAGTCCGACGAGGATTCCGACGATGATAGCGAGTCACGTAACGCGTACGACACGAAATTGCTTGTCTCATTCACGGACATGCTCAGCACCGTGGAACGCCGCTTCTGGGCTCGGGAAACAAGCACTGAGTGGTGGGATCACATCGTCCTGCAAGTCTGGGATGACGAGCAGTGGCTGCAGAACTTTCGGATGAGAAAAGCCACTTTCATGGGACTGTGTGAGGAGCTCGCCCCCACCCTGCGGCGCAAGGACACGAGATTGAGAGCCGCCATGCCGGTGGAGAAGCGGGTGGCTATTGCAATCTGGAAGCTGGCAACTCCAGACAGCTACCGATCGGTCGCGAACCAGTTTGGAGTGGGGAAGTCGACCGTTGGAATCGTGCTGATGCAAGTTTGCAGGGCCATTAATAAAATCCTGCTCAGAAGAACCGTGATTCCGGGTAACGTGCAGGACATTGTGGATGGCTTTGCACAAATGGGTTTCCCTAACTGTGGAGGGGCAATAGATGGGACGCATATTCCTATTCTGGCCCCGGAGCACCTAGCCTCCGAGTACGTTAATCGGAAGGGGTATTTCTCTATGGTACTCCAGGCGGTAGTGGATCACCGTGGGCGTTTCATTGACATTAATACAGGGTGGCCCGGAAAGGTGCATGATGCACGCATCTTTCGGAACACTGGCGTGTTCAGGAAGCTGGAGGCCGGGACTTTTTTCCCCGATAGGAAGATCACAGTAGGGGAAGTCGAAATGCCCATTGTGATCCTTGGAGACCCCGCTTACCCGCTAATGCCGTGGCTCATGAAACCCTACACAGGGTGCCTTGACAGTAGCAAGGAACGGTTCAACTACAGGCTGAGCCGGTGCCGAATGACTGTGGAGTGTGCTTTTGGCCGTTTAAAGGGCCGCTGGCGATCTCTGTATGGGAAGCTGGACTTGGCCGAAAACAGCATCCCCGCGGTTATATCCGCGTGCTGTACCCTCCATAATATTTGTGAAGGGAAGGGTGAAAGATTCAGTCAGGCATGGACCTCCGATGTTCAACACCTGGAGGCTGAATTTGCACAGCCAGAGAGCAGGGCTATTAGAGGGGCCCAGCACGGGGCTGCAAGGATTAGGGATGCCTTGAGGGAGCAATTTGAGGCTGAAAACCAGCAGTAATGTCTGGTGCCCTGTGGTTACAATGTTAGTAGGAATCTGTGTTTGCTACGCTGATTTGCAGTGCCTGTTTCCTGGGCTAAGGTATCTTTTACTTTATGCAATAATAAAGAATGTTTTCAAAACCAAAATATCCATTTATTGAAAAGAAAATTCATTTATTGAAAGAAACACAACTGTTTGGGAATCAGAAAGGGCAAGGGGGTGGGGTGGGGAACGGTACAATCACAGATTTGCGTATGTCCTGTCTGGAGTGCTGTGCAATGAGTGCTGCACTTCAGGATGGCTATACTGCATGGTGATGGGGGTTGAGTGCAGAGGGTAAGGGTCGTAGTTCTCAGGGCTGGTTGGTGAAGATACAGGTGTTGGAGGCAGCTGGTGGCGGTAAGAACCCGGATGTTGGGGAAAGTGGGTTGGAGGTGACATGGGGGCACAAGGGAAAGAGTTTTGGGACAAGGGCTGCGGGGGGGGGCGGGCGCGGTAGTGCTCCGCCTGCATGGCTACGAGCGCCTGGATAGAGTCCGCTTGGCGCTCCATGATGCTTATCAGCCGATCCGTGCTTTGCTTCCGGTGCGCTGCGTTTTCCTTGCGGGTCCTGCTTTCTCTCTCCCTCCACTCCTGCGCTTTTTGATTCTCTGTAAGAGATTGATGCATCACTTCGTGCAGCATGTCTTCTTTGCTTTTCCGCGGTCTCTTCCGGAGTCTTTGCAGTCTCTGAGCCGGTGAAAACACGGACGGCTGAGATCTCAAGGTTGCATCTGTAAAGGCAAAATGCAACACTTAACAGAGGCAGCATTGTTTATACCAGACAGAGTAATCATTCCCCCGCACTTGAGGAGGGCACACACAGTCTACACAATAGCATAATTTTCCCGTCCCAAAGAGAGCGGACATAACCCACGGGAGCCCCAAAATGGTGAGTAAGGGGGACTGATTGTTTCTGGGCTGTACTGTCCTCTGGGTTTCTGTGCCTTGGGGAGAGCCAACAGCTGCAGGGGGCACCTACACTGAACACTGTCCCAACATTTTCCACAGGAGTCCATCCTGGAAGATATCTCACTGCTGAGGGTGACCTGGGAAGCAAGGGAGGGTCTTCTACTGCAATGCGGCTTCCGCCCTGGCCCATATGCAGCTTTCCTGTGTGCAGCAATGGTCCCCCCGCCCCTCGTGGCACAGTGGCGCGGACACGTTAGCCTGACTGGGACAAGGACCACGGTGGCTCTCCCAAGAAACCTGCGCAAGCGCATTGCCCACATTCTGGATGAGACTTTCGAAGAGATTACCGAGGCCGATTACCGCGATGTGATAGACCACATCAATGCGCTATTCCACATGTAGGCATGCATGCAGCCCTAACCCTCCTCTCCCGAAAAACTTCCTTCCCCAAAAAGAAAGCCGCTTACCGGGAACACGCTTTTCAGTTTGTCCTCCACCAAGTACTGGCCGCTGCGACTGGCTACCTTCCTCCTGGCTCGAGAAGAGCTCCTGGCTGCATGCCTCCAGGGATTCTGGGGTGTCTCCCACCGCCCCAGCACACTCACTCCCGCTTTCCTCCTCGTCCTCCTCCTCCTCCACCACCCACTCTGAAGTGTCCATGGTGGTGCTCGGCATGGAGGTGGGGTCACCCCAAGTATCGCATCCAGCTCTTTATAGAATCGGCAGGTCGTGGGGGGAGCACCCGAGTGGCTGTTTGCCTCGCGGGCTTTGCGGTAGGCATTCCGCAGCTCCTTGACCTTAATCCTGCACTGCAGTGCGTCCCGGTCATGGCCCCTTTCCATCATGGCCCTTGATATCTGCCCGAAGGTATCGTAATTCCTATAGCTGGAGTGCAGCTGGGACTGGACAGCTTCCTCCCCCCAAACACTGATGAGGTCCAGCAGCTCACCATTGCTCCATGCAGAGTATATTATATCTGTAGTTCTACACAAGTGGAGCTGCATTTCTCAGATCAAAGCAGTGAAACAACTAAAAAGGGTGATGTGCTTTGACCATGCGCATTTAAGTGTCAAGACTACATCTTGAAAAGTAGTTACACACCCTGCTCCTTCCGTTCCTAACCACCTGCTTTGAACAGAATTTTGAAGATAAGCAGGGACAAAGGGAGAGTCTGGATTTGTGAAAGGAACATACTGTGAGAACTTTGTTTACAGGTAAGTAACCTTGCTTTCTCATTCTTCAGTTGTCTCAACAAAGCCCCACTCTGGGAGACTAGATAGCAGTCAGTTGTCTGGAAGAGGGATGACTAGCAATCAGGGTCAATTTGATTTAAATCACTAGTCAGGAAGATTCGATTTAATCATGGATTTCTACATAAAAGTGCATTTTGTTGGTTGTTATAACCTTAAAATAGGCGCCGACTTCCCCGCTTTCCCCCTCCCCCCCCACTCCACCCCTTACATGAGGCCCCGCCCCTGCCCCGCCTCTTCCCACCCCTGCCCCGCCCCCATTCCAATCCCTTCCCCAAAGTCCTAGCCCCAACTCCGCCCCCTCCCTGCCCCTATTCCAACTCCTTCCCCAAATCCCCGCCCCGGCCCCGCCTCTTCCCCTGAGCGCGCCACATTCACGCTCCTCCCCCTCCCTCCTGGAGCATGCAAACAGCTGTTTGGCGGCGACCAGGCGGGAAGCGCTCGGAGGTAGGCGGAGGAGCGGGGACGCGGTGCGCTTGTGGGGGGCGGAGGGAGGAGGGGAGCTTGGCTGCCAGTGGGTGCAGAGCACCCACTAATTTTTCCTCGTGGGTGCTCCAGCCCCAGAGCACCCATGGAGTCGGCGCCTACGAACCTTAATACATATTCTTCACAACTCAGAGATAGATGTAGGTTTCATTTTTAGAAGGTACACACTATACATTTTTAAAGTGATTTATTTTGAAAACTTTTCAGATTCGTTTTATAGTTATATCAGAAAATGAATGATTGTTTGGTTATTTCATTTACCAAAGGTAATTGAAGCAGATATTATGAAGTCATTGGGAGGTGAACTGTCTCCAATTCAACACGTTAATCATTAATATTTGGAGGATTTTCTTGCCATGATGTATTAGGAGGAGAACATCACCAGGCAGACATTTAAATTGTTTTATTTAACTATTTCTCACCTCTATATATTATTTATTTAAAAACATTTTTGCTGTTAACAAGCATGTTATCTGTGGAGACACAAATCCACAGTTTGAGAACTGCAAAACTAAGCATCTCTGATGGTATCTTCTAGACTGAGCACTGAGTCCCATTGGGTAGATAGAAAGATTAACCTAAATAATCTATACAGAAGCCCCTGGAACCCCATAAGATTGGGTCCCTAATCCATGAACTATTGGAACTCATTTATAAAACTTTTCTTAAACATTACATGCATATATTGTCTCATACTATAGAATTCGAATTTATAATCCCTATTCCATGATGAGATATCTTTGAGCTATAATGTATCTTAATTAAAACTATCTTCAGATTTTTTTTTTTATAAAATGATTTTTGAGGGAAAAAACTAACGATTTAAATTTTAAAAAATCTGCTTTTTTTAATTTATTTTTTTAAAAATCATTGATTTTTATCCACCCTGCTAGCAATGAAAAGGACACTGCAAAACCACTTTGCCAAAGATGGCATCCGTTGAATCCTCAGTGTCTAAACAACGCTGTCAAAAGGGATGGACTGAACTTCATGTCATCGTTCTACATGTTTCCGAAATGGGAACATGTTAAAAGTAAGCCTCAGAGGTTCCACCTCTGCAATAGGTTCAGTACACAGAACTTAAAACAAGTAATTCCTGCTTCTTAATAACAAGCTTGAATAGACTTCAAAATTGATTTTAAAAGCATTGCTCAATACTAGATTTCCCACTTAAACATCATCTCAAGCTCCCCCATAAGGAAAAACAATATTAATTTGTTGCAAAAGATTTAGTCTTAATCACATAAGGAGAGAGCTTTCAACAAATTTATGTCTGATTAACTTTCCTTGGGACAAAAGAGGACAAGGGAAAAAACACTGGCAAAGACATTGGTTTAAGGCAGTGGTTTTCAAACTTTTTTTCTGGGGACCCAGCTGAAGAAAACTGTTGATGCCTGTGACCCAACGGAGCTGGGGATGAGGGGCTCGTGGTGTGGAAGGGGCTCAGGGCTGGGGCAGAGGGTTGAGGTGCAGGGGTGAGGGCTGTGGGGTGGGGCCAGGAATGAGGGGCTCAGTGTGCGGGAGGGGGCTTTGGGGTGCGGGAGGGGGCCAGCGCTCTGGGCTGGGGGTGCAGGCTCTGGGGATGAGGGGTTTGGGGTGCAGGAGGGGGCTCTGGGTTTGGGGGGGGCTCAGGGCTGGGGCAGGAGGTTGGGGTGTGGGAGGGGGTCAGGGCTTTGGGATAGGGGTGCAGGCTTTGGTAGGGCCAGGGATGAGGGGCTTGGGGTGCAGGAAGGGGTTCCGGGTTTGGAGGGGCTCAGGGCTAGGGCAGGGAATTGGGGCGCGGGCTTACCTCTGACGGCTCCAAGTCAGTGGCACAGTCAGGGTGCAGAGGCAGGCTTCCTACCTGTCCTGGCACTGCAGACTGCGCTGTGCCCCGGAAGCAGCCAGCAGCAGGTCCAGCTCCTAGGCGGAGGTGCACAAGCAGCTCCGCACGGCTCTCGCCCGCAGGCACTGGATCCCAGCCCCCAGCTCCCATTGGCTGGTAGCTGGTGTTCAGTGTGGGGGGCAGCAAGTGGAGTCCCATGGCCCCCCCACCTAGAAGCCGCTCCTGCTGGCCGTTTCCGGGATGCAGCGCGGTGTTGGAACAGGTAGGGACTAACCTGCCTTAGCTGGGCAGCACCACCAATGAGACTTTTAACGTCCCGGTCGGTGGTGCTGACCAGAGGTGGTGGGGTCCCTGGGTGCTGAGCAAGGTGACCCACTGCCTTACATGCCGCGACCCAGTACTGGGTCGTGACCCGAACTTTGAAAAAAACGCTGGTTTAAGGGGAGGTCTGAAACCACTTCAGGTATAAATCTGGCATAAGGAGACTGCTATATATTATATTTTTGAAGATTCAAGAGTGGTAGAATGGACATAAGTTCCTGAAACTTACTCTTCAGACTGATGCGATATTCACACACAAAAAACACCTTGGAAGAAGACATTTTCCATTAGTGGTTCAAATAATTTTGTTCAAAACCAGACTGAGATTGTATAGGTGGAATAGAATTTTACCAGGATGTAAAGATGGAACCGATCTTTTAAAAAACACTGGTGTACAGGGAATTAAAACATTTTTGTGTCCCGACTCAGCTCATGGAAAGTTGCAATAGCAGAAAGGTTATCTGTAAAATTAACAGTTATAGCCAATAGACAGACTACAAGCTGAAACCATTCTAATGTCTACAGTTTTGTAGTGGCATGGAGCATAGCAGAGATCATGGCTGAAATCCCCCCATTTAAGTTGATTTCACCCTATCTTCTCAATACGTTGGGGGGTGGAAATGGAAGGCTGAAATGTATGCTTTCTATACTGCAATCATGCCTCTTACAAACAGTTTCAGGAAGACACAATATTTGTGTCTATGGTAGCAGGGAGAGGGGGATCAATAAAAATAACTTTTAGAAAGTACATTCAGTCACTAATGTGAAATTACCTTAGTACTCAATCTCCTAGCAGGAAGTCTCTAGTATATATAAACAAACTCAGAACTCATGAGAAGCTAAAACATTTGAATGAGTGTATGAATGCATCCACTTTTTTTTTTTTCCTTCTCATTTTTTCTCTCTTTAACAACCCTTCCAGACAAGGTATCTCCACATTTACACAATGGACATTTGGATATGCTTTACTTGAAACAAGTTTCTACAGGCAGGCCTTTCACAGGTGAGTGCAATCTTGTCAGGTCTTGAAAGGATCAGGAAATCTTTTCTGAAAAATCCTACCACTTCATGAAGGCCTTATATTGTACCACTTGCGTAACCTCCCCACTATACATACATCATAGCACTACATCTCATAAATAACATAAAATCAACATATTTCTTTAAAACAACTGTGAGACTTTTGCAAAAGTGCATTTGGTTTGTGAAGAGTCACTGAACTAACAATGGTACAATCTGTAAACCAGAAAGACGTCTACATGCTAAATTCTTGTGAGAAAGGAGAGGCAGTTTAAGTAATTTGTAAGTTCCAGATCAAACCAAGTAATTATTCCAAAGGAAAATGAGTAATTGGAAAGCTCCATACCAGAAAAAAAAAATCAATTCAAAGCAAAGAGGATCTGAGACAATTTGGGGGAATCTGTCTGTACAATTTATGAATTCTGGTTTATTTTATGAAGTTATTATGAAATTGTTGTATCATGGAATGCCTCTATGTGGATGTAGAATCCACCATCTGCTGTCAGGGGCTGTCATACTTACTTAACAGGCCAGGGACAATAGAGTCGTTAACCTTAACGACTGTGCTCTCACCAAACTATGGGTATGCTGGGAAACCAGTTTGACCAAGTTTTTCTGCAGAGAGTTGGTGATCACACTTATAGTGTACAAGCAGAATAAAGTCCAGACCCATAAAATATATATACTTGGTGCTTTAATAGGGCCAATTTCACAAAGATGAAAACATTTATGGGCTAAATCAGCTGGGAGGAAGAACTTAATCAGACAAATGTCAATGATAATTGGGAATCATTTCAAAAGCCAAAACCGAGGAAGAAGGCCATCCTGGTTAAAAAACTGACCTGGGAGAGGGAGGGGAAGTGAAGTCAGCTATAATTTTTTTAAAATACACCTCTACCTCGATATAACGCTGTCCTCGGGAGCCAAAAAATCTTACCGCGTGTGACGTGGTTGGGACTCACCACCCGGTGCCTCCTGCTGGTTTGTCCTCGGGAATTAGCTCTGTCCAGTGGAGCGCCCCCTCCTGTGGTGTCCCGTCCGTCGTCTCGCCCTCGTTGGCCTCTGAGCCCGCGTCGCTCACCAGGTCACGGCGTCCTTTTCGAGCCACTGCCCTCCGGCAGTGCCCCTTAGTCCATCCTCGCCCCCTTCCGGGGAGGGGAGGGGGTTGATCAGCAGTCTCTCTGCGCCCCAGCCACCATGTACAACCACACACCCCAAAGTATAATCCCTCTTGTCAGGGATCTGGCGTAGCCTATAATGGCCGCTCCCTACGGCCGATGGCTAGGTGTACTGCAAGAGGGGAGGGGGGACCCAGGCCCACCCTCTACTCTGGATCCCGACCCAGGGACCCTCTGGCGGCAGCCTCGCTGTCCTCCTTCTCTCCACATCCCTGGGCCGCTTCCCCTTCGGCCCCTCGCACCGGCTAGGCCCTTTCCCTCAGGGCCTGCAGCCTGGCAGACACCGGGCTGGAGCTCCCTTCTGCTCCCCTGAGTCTGCCCAGCACTGCGCTGTCCCAGGAGCTAGTCTCCCACCTCTGGAGACAGACCTTCCCCTGTCAAAGGCCTGGGACAGACTCCCTGCTCCCTCCCTGAGCAGCCTTTTTATAGGGCTGAGCCCGGCATTGATTGGCTGCCTCCAATCTGGGCCCTGATTGGCTCCCAATAAGCCCTTTTCTCATTGGCTGTCCATCTGTGCAGGCCCACTGGCCTGCTGCAGCCTAAATTCTCAGGGAGTGGGGCAGCCGCCCCACTACACCGCGTTATAGGTGAACCCACCTTATATCGAACTTGCTTGGATCCACCGGAGTGCGCAGCCCGCCCCCCCCCGGAGCACTGCTTTACTGCGTTATATCCGAATTTGTGTTATATCGGGTGGCGTTATATAGGGGTAGCGGTGTATTTAATAAATGGAACAAAGGGAAAGCTGATAATAATGAATATAATTGTAGAAAACTTATAAGGGAAGCAAAGGGTCACAAGGAGAAATCTATGGCCAGCAGAATTAAGAACAATCAGGAGTTTTTTTTAAATATATTAGGAACAAAAATAATCCTGACAATGGTCCTTTACTAGATGGAAATGGTAGAATTATCAATAATAATGCAGAAAATAATAATATTTCTGTTCTATATTTGGGGGAAAACAGATTATGTAGTCTCATTATATGGTGATAACACTCTTTCCATTCCACTAGTGTCTCTAGAGGATGTAAAATAGAAGCTACTAACTTAGATATTTTAACATCAGCAGGTCCAGATAACTTGCAACCAAGAGTTTTGAAAGATCTAGCTGGGGAGCTCGCTGGACCGTTAATGTTGATTTTCAATAATGGAGCACAGGAGAAGTTTCAGAAGACTGGAAGAAAGCTAATGTTAAAAAAGGGTAAAACGGGATGACTCAGGTAATTATAAGCCTGTCAGCCTGACACTGATCCCAGGTTTTTGATGAGATTACTAGTTTGTTTGATGAAGGTAACGGTATTGACATAATATATTTAAACATCTCTAAGGTGTTTAACTTGGTACCATATATTCTGATTAAAAAAACTAGAATATGAAATTAACATGGCACACATTAAATGGATTAAAACCTGGCTAACTGATAGATCTCAAAATGTAATTGTAAATAGGGAATTGTCATTGAGCAGGTGTGTTTCCAGTAAGGTCTCACAGGGATTTGGTTCTTGGCCCTATACTATTTAACATTTTTATCAATGTCCTGGAAGAAAATAAAAAATCATCACTGATGAAGTCTGCAGATGAAAGTTGGGGGAGTGATAAATAACAAAGAGGACAGGTCACTGATTCACAGCCATCTGAATTGCATAGTAAACTGGACACAAGCAAGTAATATACATTTTAATATGGCTAAATGTAATTGTATACATCCAAGAACAAAGAACATATGCTATACGTACAGGATGGGGGACTCTATCCTGGGAAGCAGTGACACTGAAGAAGATTTCAGGGTCATGGTCACACAGAGGGTCCACCAACCCATTTCACATAAGCCACTGACAGGCATTGTACAATCATAATCCTTAACTATTACCAAACTGGGCTAGATTCAAGACAGTGACCTAGAGGTGAAAAGCTCCATAGCCTTTTCCTAAATCCTCTGAGCCATCCAGGTGCCTCAAATTTGAGTTTAAATCTCTTCACTTTTCATAGCGAATTTATTAAGAACTAAGTTTCATTTTTTGTGTAGAAAGAATATATTTAAAGGGCTGACACCGGCAATAGAAATGAACTCTAATCTTCTTGAGAAATTCTCTCACATCTTGATGACATCTACCAAGTCAGTCTCTCCACTCAGGCTCTCGCCTGACATTTAAAGAATTTATTACTTTTCTTAGCAATTGATGTCCCTTACTTCAAAGAAGCATTGATAAATGGGACAATGTTTTTGATATTGTAGTCTTTTCACAAGCTGTTTGGCGGCGGGAAGCGCTGGGAGGTAGGCGGAGGAGCGGGTATGCGGCGCGCTCACGGGGGAGAGGAGAAGGGGCGGGGAGCTTGGCTGCCGGTGGGTGCAGAGCACCCACTAATTTTTCTCCATGGGTGCTCCATCCCCGGAGCACCCACGGAGTTGGCGCCTATGCAGGGCCGGCTCCAGGCACCAGCTAAAGAAGCAGGTGCTTGGGGCGGCCAATACCAAGGGGCGGTACTCCAGCTGCTATTGGGGCGGCACGTCCGGGTCTTCGGCGGCGGGTCCCTCAGGCCCTCTCGGAGTGAAGGACCTGCCGCCGAATTGCCACCGAAGAGTGGAGCAGCGTGATCGTGCTGCCGCAGCTTTTTTTTTTTTTTTTTTTTGCCGCTTGGGGCGGCAGAAAACCTGGAGCCGGCCCTGTGCCTATGGCGGACCTCAGGAAATAACTCCATGGGCCGCATGCGACCCGCAGGGCTCATGTTTGAGATCCCTGGCCTAATCCATCTAATGGTAAGGTATGTGGTGCAGGGCCATATTCTAGTGTGAAGAACAAGTGAGACTCTGGGGAATTATTTTAAACTTAAACTATTAGATACACTCGGGGTGCAACTTCCTGAATAAACATGGAGGCATTTAATTACTCCTAGAACAGCTCGGAACTCTGTGTGATCAGCAGATCATTAATAGCTTTATTAACATTTTAAATATATAAAGCTAGAAAGAGAAGAACACAAGGTCAGGGGAACAGAGAGAAAGAAGGGTAAGCAGAGTTAGGGATTTGGGATTTTCTGCATTAAATAAACATCACAACATTTAGATCATCCAGGGCAACCTGGTCTCTTGTTTGAATGGGAGAGACAGCATCTAGTGTTAGTTATGTTACCGGCATATGATGCTAGAAGTGTTAAATAAAGCTACTGGCATGAGGTGCTGGTAGAGAAGAGCATGGGAAATGGGTAAAGTAGAGATGGAGAGTGTGACGGGTTGGATCACAGAAACCCCCTTGGGAGCTGCCGCCCGATGTTCAAAGACTACTTCTATTCCTGTTTTCCCTGCCAGCTCAGTGGCTTCAGCACCCTATCTTGCTGAAGCCAGACACACCCATCTGCTCCAACACAGACCCAGGGTCTGAATTACCTGCCCCAAAGCTTCAGGTTTACCAGAAAACAGCTCACAGAAGTGTGCTTGTCTTTAGCACTCAGATGCCCAACTCCCAATGGGGTCTAACCCCAAATAAATCCGTTTTACCCTGTATAAAGCTTATACAGGGTAAACTCATAAATTGTTCGCTCTCTATAACACTGATGGAGAGATATGCACAGTTGTTTGCTCCCCCAGGTATTAATACATACTCTGAGTTAATTAATAAGTAAAAAGTGATTTTATTTAAATACAGAAAGTAGGATTTAAGTGATTCCAAGTAGTAACAGACAGAACAAAGTAAGTCACCAAGCAAAATAAAATAAAATGCGCAAATCTATGTCTAATCAAACTAAATACAGATAATCTCACCCTCAGAGATGCTTCAGTAAGTTTTTTCTCAGACTGGACACCTTCCAGGCCTGGGCACAATTCTTTCCCCTGGTACAGCTCTTGTTCCAGCTCAGGTGATAGCTAGGGGATTCTTCATGATGGCTCCTCTCCTCTCTCTGTTCTCTTCCACCCCTTTATATATCTTTTGCATAAGGCGGGAATCCTTTGTCCCTCTGGGTTTCCACCCCCCCTCACTGGAAAAGCACCAGGTTAAAGATGGATTCCAGTTCAGGTGACATGATCACATGTCACTGCAAGACCCCAAGCCTTCATTCCTCCCAGCCTGACTCACAGGAAGGCTTGCTTGTAAACAGAGCCCCAGTCAATTGTTTTGGTTGATGGGAGCCATTAAGATTCCAAACCACCATTAATGGCGCACACTTTGCATAATTACAATAGGCCCTCAGAGTTATATTTCATATTTATAGTTTTAGATACAAGAGTGGTACATTTATACAAATAGGATGATCACACTCAGTAGATTATAAGCTTTATAATACCTTACAAGAGACCTTTATAAAACTATTCCAGTTAGATTATATTTACTTATTATCATGTTTTTATAAAACCATATAGACTGCACAACGTCACAGAGAGGAAGAATAAAAATGCCAAGGGAAGAGTGATGATTGGCAATAGGAAAAGGATATAGAAAAGGACATTAGAGAAAGGAAAACAGACTGAGGCAGAGACCAGTGAAAAGAAGTGAAACCTATTGAGAAGCTTATTCAGGTGTGGGGATGTTACATGAACAATGAGAGGGTTGAATCACCTTATCTAGGGTAAGAAAAAATAACAGTGTAAATGTTGACCCCCGGTATTTCAGTCATCGTTAGGGCAGTGTCCTGTTTAGACACATCTCTGAAATAGATCTTTTACACATTTAACAAAAAATAATTTAATTTTAAAGACAAACTGGATATCTGGACTTGTTTAGGTTGAACTCATAATGGGCTGCATGCATTTCTTGCTTTTGATGATAAGTTCTTTAGATAGTCTACAGCAGTTATTACACTGCTTTTCAGTCCTGGAGGGGAGAATAAGTCCAGGAAATAAGGAGAGGGACAAGGTATAAACATCTCTCCTGCCAAAGAAAACCACCTGAGAAATGGATACATTATTCTCAGTGTACTCACAGCATACCAAGTGCCCTGCCTTAAATGATGGCTACTACTGTACATTGGTGTTTTTTTCCCAGTGAAGTACTGAACAGGTTGTTAAAACATACATTACCAACCACTCTACACAAAATGAAGCCAGCTTTTGAAACACAAGATACTTGATTTTCTTTTCAACAGCCATGTAAGCCAGTATTTGATGTCAACAAATGTAATCGCCTGACCAATCACATACTGAGGTATCACCATTCAGTTTGGTACACCAAACAAAACAGATCACCTAGCAACAGAACACAAAGGAGGAAGGAATTTAAACAGGATTTTAAATAATTTACTAGAAATACAGAATAATCACTGAAAATTTATCTTGAAAATACTTCCTCCTCTGTGTCTAGAAAAAGAAATTACTGCTTTAAGTGATATCCAAATTATCTATAATATTTCCATGATTTATATAGCCCCTTTCACCAGTGTTAAGGTGCTTAACAACAAAGAAAACAATATAACAAAAACCAATCAAAGCTATACACAAAGCATTCACTTTACTCAAAATATTTAGCTGTGTAATTAAAGTAGAAGAACGTTGACATGATGACCTAAATTTTATTAACTCTCACTTCCTTTCCCACCCTACCTTTCTGCAAGAGAAAAAAAATATCTTTCTAATTACTGGTATGAGAGCAAAGAGAGGCTTTCACCTTTAATACTTTGGCTGCCATACAGCTTTAACTCTTTATTGCAATATTTCACAATCTCAGTTGGGTTGCTAGTAAACAACAAATTTAATAAAAGCGAAGTTTAATTCAGAAAATACAAACAAGCATCAGAGGGGTAGCCGTGTTAGTCTGTATCCACAAAAACAATGAGGAGTCCAGTGTCACCTTAAAGACTAACAGATATATTTGGGCATAAGCTTTCGTGGGTAAAAACCCCCACTTCTTCAGATACATCAACAAACATGTGATCCTGCTTTATATGGAGAATACACTGGTCTACAATTTTTGAGAAGTCGTCTGCTTCAGAGATAAAATGTGATATTTATTATGTATTTTGATGTGCTGAATTCAAATATGACAATTAAAACAACTGATTGGCTACTGTTTCTAAGATATTTAAGTTTTTACATTTTATGTCTATGTATATTGTGTAGATAGTAGAGTTTTAATCATAAATTGTAAACCTAGGTCTTTTCATGTGTTTATGGTTGCTTTACATGATAATATTTCACCTGTCCTGTTTATGTAACACTTTAAAAATCAGCAAAAGGGTTATATAAATAAAATTTATTATGAAACAAAAGGCAAAAAACTATTATGTACATAGTTTAGTCCTATTCAGTGTCTACTCGGCGCTTCTTGGCTTGTCTCTTGTATTCATTAAATGGAGCATCTCTTGTCACTGTCCAGCAATAGTCTGCAAGCATTGATGGGCTCCATTTGCCCTGATAGCGTTTCTCCATTGTTGCAATGTCCTGGTGAAATCGCTCGCCGTGCTCGTCGCTCACTGCTCCGCAGTTCGGTGGAAAAAAATCTAGATGAGAGTGCAAAAAATGTATCTTTAGTGACATGTTGCAACCAAGGCTTTTGTATGCCTTGAGGAGGTTTTCCACCAACAACCTGTAGTTGTGTGCCTTGTTGTTTCCGAGAAAATTTATTGCCACTAACTGGAAGGCTTTCCATGCCGTCTTTTCCTTGCCACGCAGTGCATGGTCAAATGCATCATCTCGAAGAAGTTCACGAATCTGAGGACCAACAAAGACACCTTCCTTTATCTTAGCTTCACTTAACCTTGGAAATTTTCCACGGAGGTACTTGAAAGCTGCTTGTGTTTTGTCAATGGCCTTGACAAAGTTCTTCATCAGACCCAGCTTGATGTGTAAGGGTGGTAACAAAATCTTCCTTGATTCAACAAGTGGTGGATGCTGAACACTTTTCCTCCCAGGCTCCAATGACTGTCGGAGTGGCCAATCTTTCTTGATGTAGTGGGAATCTCTTGCACGACTATCCCATTCGCAGAGAAAACAGCAGTACTTTGTGTATCCAGCCTGCAGACCAAGCAAGAGAGCAACAACCTTCAAATCGCCACAAAGCTGCCACTGATGTTGGTCATAGTTTATGCACCTCAAAAGTTGTTTCATGTTGTCATAGGTTTCCTTCATATGGACTGCATGACCAACTGGAATTGATGGCAAAACATTGCCATTATGCAGTAAAACAGCTTTAAGACTCGTCTTCGATGAATCAATGAACAGTCTCCACTCATCTGGATCGTGAACGATGTTGAGGGCTGCCATCACACCATCGATGTTGTTGCAGGCTACAAGATCACCTTCCATGAAGAAGAATGGGACAAGATCCTTTTGACGGTCACGGAACATGGAAACCCTAACATCACCTGCCAGGAGATTCCACTGCTGTAGTCTGGAGCCCAACAGCTCTGCCTTACTCTTGGGTAGTTCCAAATCCCTGACAAGGTCATTCAGTTCACCTTGTGTTATGAGGTGTGGTTCAGAGGAGGAGGATGGGAGAAAATGTGGGTCCTGTGACATTGATGGTTCAGGACCAGAAGTTTCATCCTCTTCCTCTTCCTCGTCTGACTCAAGTGAGAATGATTCTGGTGCATCAGGAACCGGCAGTCCTNATTTTTTTTGTTACATAACTGCACTCAAAAACAAAACAATGTAAAACTTTAGAGCCTACAAGTCCACTCAGTCCTACTTCTTGTTCAGCCAATCGCTAAGAGAAACAAGTTTGTTTACATTTGCAGGAGATAATGCTGCCCGCTTCTTGTTCACAATGTCACCTGAAAGTGAGAACAAGTGTTCTCATGGTACTGTTGTAGCCGACGTCGCAAGATATTTACATGCCAGATGTGCTAAAGATTCGTATGTCCCTTCATGCTTTAACCACCATTCCAGAGGACATTCATCCATGCTGATGATGGGTTCTGCTTGATAATGATCCAAAGCAATGCAGACCAACGCATGTTCATTTTCATCATCTGAGTCAGATGTCACCAGCAGAAGGTTGATTTTCTTTTTTGGTGGTTCAGGTTCTGTAGTTTCCGCATCAGTGTGTTGCTCCTCTAATACTTCTGAAAGCATGCTCGACACCTCATCCCTCTCAGATTTTGGAAGGCACTTAAGATTCTTAAATCTTGGGTTGGGTGCTGTAGCTATCCTTAGAAATGTTACATTGGTACCTTCTTTGTGTTTTGTCAAATCTGCAGTGAAAGTGTTCTTAAAATGAACAACATGCTGGGTCATCATCCCAGACTGCTATAACATGAAATATATGGCAGAATGCAAGTAAAACACAGAGCAGGAGATTCTCCCCCAAGGAGTTCAGTCAGAAATTTAATTAACACATTTTTTTTTAACGAGCATCATCCGCATGGAAGCATGTCCTCTGAAATGGTGGCCAATGCATGAAGGGGCATACAAATGTTTAGCACATCTGACACGTAAAGTGCGAACGTCTGTTCTCTCTTTCAGTTGACATTCTAAATAAGAAGAGGGCAGCATTATCTCCCATAAATGTAAACAAACTTGTTTCTCTTTGTGATTGGCTGCACAAGAAGTAGGACTGAGTGGACTTGTAGACGCTAAAGTTTTATATTGTTTTGTTTTTGAGTTCAGTTATGTAACAAAAAAAATCTACATTTGTAAGTTGCGCTTTCATAATAAAGAGATTGCACTATGGTAGTTGTATGAGGTAAATTGAAAAATACAATTTCTTTTATAATTTTTACAATGCAAATATTTCTAATAAAAATAATATAAAGTGAGCACTGTACACTTTGTATTCCATGTTGTAATTGAAATCAATATATTTGAAAATGTAGAAAAACATGCAAAATATTTAATAAATTTCAATTGGTATTCTGTTAACAGTGTGATTAAAACTGCAATTAATCGTGATTCATTTTTTTGAGTTAACTGCGATTAATCAACAAACTGCGATTAATCAATAGATATTACGTATTCAGATTATCAGTTTAATGGCATGGCTACGCTTGCAGATGCAGAGCGCTATGAGTTAAACCCGCCTTCGTAGAGCGCAGTAGGGAAAGTGCTGCAATCTGTCCACACTGACAGCTTCAAGCGCACTGGTGTGGCCACATTTGCAGCACTTGCAGCGGCATTGGGAGCGGTGCATTATGGGCAGCTATCCCAGCATGCAAGTGACTGCAACGTGCTTTTCAAATGGGAGGGCTGGGGTGGAGTGTGACAGGGAGTGTGTTGTGTGTATGTGGGGGGGGGGGGAGAGAGTGGGTTTTTGGGGTTCTGAGAGTGTGTCAGCATGCTGTCTTGTAAGTCATACCCCCTCCTCTTCCCCCCCGCCTCTCTCTCACTCACTCAAAACAAACAGTAAATGTTTGCTTTTTCTTGGAGCTGATAAGCAGCTGGCTTCTCCGGAGCTTTGAAAGGGCATTTCCGCATTCCTGCAGCCGATTTCACAACAATGACAAGAGTGGCCACTTGACTTAAGGGGATTATGGGATGTTTCCAGAGGCTGATCACAGCGCAGTAACGCAACACCTCATTCACACTGGCGCTGCAGCGCTCCAGCGGGGGCGCAGCAAACGTTATTCCACTCGCCGAGGTGGAGTACCAGCAGCGCTGTAGCTGCGGAGTCAGAGCGCTCTACGTGCCTTGCCAGTGTGGATGGGGAGTGAGCTAGGGTGCCCAGGGCTGCTTTATTGTGCTGTAACTCGCAAGTGTAGCCAAGGCCTAAGGTTCTGAAATCCTGGGAGTATTGAGTATTTCCAGCTCCCATTGTATGTAATGGGAATTGAGGCTACTCAACCCTTTCCAATAGACCCACCGCAACAGGTAGGATTGAGGTCTAGGAGCCTGATCTAAAGCTAATGAGGTGTATTTCCATTAAGGTATACTTCACTGAGCTCTGGATCAGGCTCTAAGTTTGCATTCATGCAACACACTTTTTTTGGGGGGGGGTGTCAAATCCTGCTTATTAGAAATACTTAAGCTTTCCACAGCAGATCTGGTAAATACACCGCTACCCCTATATAACGCCACCCGATATAACACGAATAACTGCAGTAAAGCAGTGCTCCGGAGGGGCGGGGCTGCACACTCCGGTGGATCAAAGCAAGTTCGATATAACGCGGTAAGATTTTTTGGCTCCTGAGGACAGCGTTACATCGAGGTAGAAGTGTACTACATGCTTATTTGAGCATAAAGAAATTCCTTACTATAACATCAAACTGGTATTGAGTAAAATATGATTTAACTATGCCTGCATGCTCTCCTCAAAGGTCTAGGTAACCACCTTTCACAACATCATGAAAATAACCATAATCTCTTCTGGACTTTTAAACATATTGCATTTGCTCTGGGCACAGCTTACTGTCATAAAAATACAACAATGCTTTAGTTAGGGTTAGAAGGCAGCAACAGAAGGCAAATGTGGAGGAATGTAAATAAACCTTGTTTTTAAAAGTGACAGCTTGCAGATACTGAAATATTAAATTTTATTTTAATTAGAAAGGAGTTACAAAAAATAAGACGAAAAAGAGAAAAGATCATTTGAAATGAGATCTAATTGTTACAACAGCATGTCACTCACTGTACAGTGTATGTACAATTTTCTTTTGGCAATTAGTATTGCAGCAATTCTGTCAAAATAAAAATAGTTTAACATTAATGAACCTTGTAATGAAAGGTTGCTAATGAGCAAATCTAACTCTTGTCTTCAGTAGCCTTGAATTTCAAGTTGTTTTTAAATATTGACTCTTATAGGATGATATTATTGGCATGGTATTATTATGGCTTGAGAAAAATAATAATAGAAAAATAATAGAAATTCAAAACAATACAGAAGATATGCGAGAAAATTCTTTGAGAGTACCACCAACACTATCAGTTTCATCTTCCAGTGAGAAAACATGGTAGATGAAACCAGCCTATAAGATTATATAGTTGTCTTGTTTATCATCTTGTCCATTTTTATTCTGGGCCAGAATATCTTTGTGACCAGGATCCCAGGGGAGCCAACTCAATTAGGGTGAACTCCAAAGAATGGGGCAGACAATCTTCAAAGCTGGTGGATATTCCAATACTTAGATTTACCAAACCAGCACAAAACAGCTTCTATAATATCTCACTGGATACCCAGAAGCCAACAAGACATTTCCCTTAAAGCAACCCAGCCTTAGGCCTCCACCCAGACACCAAAGTCAAATATGATGAAGTTTACTGAAAGAACTTTTTTATATGATGAATAAGATTACCAGTCCCAAAGGATCAGACACATTACCTCCCAGGTTAATGAATATTCCAGATTGTACCCAAATACATGCTTACAGCCTATTCTTATTAACTAAATTAAAATTTATTAAAAAAGCAAAGAGAGAGAGTATTGGTTAAAAGATCAGTATACATACAGACATGAGTACAGTTCTTGAGATTCAGATTCATAGTAGAGATGATGAGCTTTGTAGTTGCAAAGAGTTCTTTCAGAATTAATTCATAGGTTATAGTCCAATGTTTATATTCAGGGTGGTTCCAGATTAGGACTGAAGACCTCAGTCTTGCGACTCAAACTTCCTCTGATGAAGCTTAAGCAGAACTGAGATGACAGGATCAAGACCCAAGGGTCTTTTATACATTTTTCAAGCCTTCTTGTGACAGCTCGGAGTCCTTAGGAGATAATAGGCACTCATGGGGACTTTGAAGTGGACCCATTTCCTAAGCATCGCCGGTAATTATCTACACAGATTAACATAAGGCAATTGCCCATTTTCCATCATTCTCAGGTGATTTGCTATACATTTAAAAGAGAGATGAACACAGTGTTGTTACTATGTTTACAGTCCATCTAAATGTTAATATGTCCTTTTGATCTCTGAATCAATAGCTATGGTGATAGACAGGAACTGCCTGTTTACATGGTTAACATCTAACAAGATATAAGTACACACATACCGTTAGTATAACCGCCAATTCTCTAACAATACAGGTTTGCATTTCAAAGTTCTAGCCTATCTAGCATGGAGTGGCCCTAATAAGCATTCACACACTTTTCTAACATGTCTCTAATGGTTGACTCTGGGTCAATTAGCCTGCAGGCTGCTTAACCCTTTCTGGCTATGCGTCACAATCTTACAATATATTATTTAATTGCTCCCAAAATATATTATATTTGGCACATTGCCATAAAATAGTGTAAACTTTCTGCCTACTACATTGCATCTCTAAAATTTGTCATTGAACATTTTATTTAAAAAAAACGGTATGGATTCCAAAAAAAACTGTGAAATTTTAAATTGTAATAATTTTCATCTTGCATATTGATAAAGAATGCTTGAACCCTGTCCTTATCCTCTTTCTACACCTTTCCAAGTCAGTCATGTTGGAAGCAGAGAGAGAAGGTAGGTGAGATAATATATTTTATTGAAGCAAATTCTGTTGGTGAAAGAGACAAGCTTTCAAGCTTACACAGAGCTCTTCTTCACCTCACTTATTTTTGTCATCACCATCAATAAACATATTATAAATATTTTCATTCTTATAAGTATCTGCTGACCTAGCATCCATTAACAAAAATAAGAAGAATACATCGCATTTCCCTTACTATCGCCCTGTGTATTCTGCAAATCCACAGGTGTTGAATTTGCCAAAGAATCCATCTGTTTTTGAAAATTTGTAATCCAGAATCTAAACTTTCATTTACACAAAATTATGTTTCTTTCCTTTATGGCTGTAAAGTCCACCTTGAAAATGTAAACTGAATTTAAATGGATAAAGTGTTGTGTTCCTAAATCTTCAGAAATTCTTAAACAATAAGTTCTGAGAGGTGTGATCTAGCTTATTCATCTCAATGGGTTCTTAACTCTGAACTTAAAGATGATAATTTAACATCAATGATGCTAACCATTTCCAGAGAAAAGCGACAAAGAGTCTTGTGGCACCTTTAAGACTAACAGATGTATTGGAGCATAAGCTTTCGTGGGTGAATACCCACTTCGTCAGACGCATGTGGTGGAAATTTCCAGGGGCAGGTATAAATATGCAGGCAAGAATCAGGCCTGCATATTTATACCTGCCCTGTAAATTTCCACCACATGCATCTGACGAAGTGGGTATTCACCCATGAAAGCTTATGCTCCAATACGTCTGTTAGTCTATAAAGTGCCACAGGACTCTGTCGCTTTTTACAGATCCAGACTAACACAGCTACCCCTCTGATACATTTCCAGAGAAACATCTAGCTAATACACTTATCTCATGATCTAAAAATATTTCCATACCTTCTCACATTCCAAAAGCACTGGCTGTCCCCTATCTGGCTTCTAAAACCTCCAGCTGAATAAATATGCAATGATATACAAATATTTGTGACATATTAAAATCTCCAAATGTGGGGACAGTATAAAATAAGTTGAATTTAAATTTTAAAATAAATAACAGAGGGATTACTGTATTGATTGTATTATCCATTTTCATATTTTTCTCATTAAAACTCTCAATTTTGTTTATATATATCAAGCTACCAGACAATTTCCAATCTGTTTCAATTGAATCCCAGATAATCCATATATCAAGATTCCTCACCTGAGAATTCAGGACCAGCTTGCAATGGAGTACACAGGGCCAGGGCCGGCTCCAGGCACCAGCCCAGCAAGCAGGTGCTTGGGGCGGCCCCTGGAAGGGGGCGGCACCTCCGGCTCTTCGGCGGCAATTCGGCGGCGGGTCCCTCAGTCCGTGTCGGAGGGAAGGACCTACAGCCAAATTGCCACCGAAAAATGAAGCGGCGGCGTAAGAGTTCCCGATCGCGATCGCAGCTTTTTTTTTTTTTTTTTTTTTTTTTGCTTGTGGCGGCAAAAACTATAGAGCCGGCCCTGCACAGGGCTTTGTCTATTAGTGCCTTTTATATGAAGATCTCAAATTAATTTAATGGTGCCTCAATGTTCCTGTGAGGTAAGTACTATTATATTTATTTTACAGATGCGTAAATCAATTAAGTGAGGTTAAGTCACTTGCTGATGTTCTCTCACTGAGTCTGTGGCAAAATTAGAAATAAAACCAAAAAATTCGATTCCCAGGTTTCTTTCTAACCTAACTTCACTATGTAGTCAGGTAAAACAAATTCACATCTCTAATTCTCATTTCTGAAATCAGTCCTGTCTGTATTACTTAGAAGCTTTACAAATGCATAATGGTCCATAATTTAAGAAACTATTCTAATTTGGGTCTGAAATATTTAATTTATTTTATAAGGCTATTCAAGGAACTATACTTGACAGTTTTTCTAGTAAAGCTAGTATGGAGAATCCACTTATATATTTATTAAAAATATTTGTTACAGAAAAAACTCAAGAATTAATTTATCAAACATTAAGAAGGCAGCAAATGAAGATGGTTCAATTAAACTATAATACACTCCCCTGTGCAATAAGTAGATTTATTTAGTTATTTACTTTCCTGTACAATATAAGTAGCCTTAAATTGCTTGTCATCAACTAGGTTTGACTTCATGTTTCAATGGACACAAATTATATATAGGTATCTCAGAAGATCTAGACCAGCACATTTTCTTCAGGTGTCCTAAGCAATTCACTGAACAAATGAAAATTCACAGACAATTTTTTCCCAACTCAAAATTAATTTCTTGGATAGAAAATGCTCCTGATTTCATAAACATCAAATATTTACGATAATTAATTTCAGAGTGGCTATCTAAAAATCGGTACAAGATTTGCACTGTGATGCTGCTGGAGAAGAATAGAGGAGCAAAGAGTCTTTAAAACAAGCACTCCTTTATTATTTTCTTCTCTGTATATCTACAAACTGCCTTCTAACAGATACAGCATGTATGGTTTAGCATAGCAATCAGCCTGCAACTTCCCTGCAGAAATTAATTTCCTGTTCTCACATCCTTACCTCCATGGTTTCTGAATGCCAGTATGATCTTCCACCCTATCAACCTTCAGCAAATACATCCTTCAGCATCTGAAGAAGTGAGGGTTTTTACCCACGAAAGCTTATGCCCAAATAAATCTGTTAGTCTTTAAGGTGCCACCGGACTCCTTGTTGTTTCAGCAAATACCAGCACTCATAAATTATACTATTTAAAAACGTGATACCTTACTGGTCCCAAGCCAAAAACACTGGTGTTCAGCTGACCATACACCAAACACTGCCAAACAGGGCATTGCATAAACTAGTGATTTTTCCCATTGGAAAAAGAACTGTTCTATTTTAAAGAATAATCAAATGTATTCTTTCTTCTTATGGTTGCCAGTATACTCCAAGCTTTTCCTTACTGGTTTTATAATTTAATTTTGATCATTTTGAATTTCATTTTGATAACTCATGAAAATTAAATTATCAAATTAATATGCATTTATTGTATTCCCATTTATTTGCATAGATGTTGATTATTGACTATTCATAGTTACTATGATTTAAATTCATACCCTTTGTCTTTTGAGATCTTCCTTTACTTTTGAGAAATGATGTAAATTCGTTTGAGGCATATCTCATGTTACAAAAAGTTTGCCGCACCTCTCCCCCCCCAGTCTTTTTATTTGATCTGCAAAGGCAACATGCCAGAAACAAGTCACGAGGATTTTGGTAAACCTTGCAGCACTGCATTGCCTTAACATGTTTCACAATATTTTTCAGTTTAACTAGTAATCTTGTAGCCTATATTTTAATATCATCATATGTATGCCAATCCTGAAAGAGGTAAAGAAGGGAAAAGAGCACAATTACTATTGTTTCGCTTTTCTGTGTATCCCGAGTATAAACAGTATGGGTAACATTTTCAAAAGCACCTAAAATCACATTTTCAAAAGCAACCTAAATACTTAGGGTATGTCACACTGCATTTTAAAACCCGCAGCAGCAAGAAGTCTCACAGCGCAGGTCTACAGACCTGGGCTCACACTATGGCACTAAAAACAGGTGTGTAAACATTCAGGCTCAGAATATAAAGCCCAGGGAGGGAGGTGGGCTTCAGAGTCCAAGCTCCAGTCCAAGCTGCAACATCCACAGTGCTGTTTTCAGTACTGTAGCATGAGCCCAAGTATGTAGACCCAGACTTTGAGACTCGCAGCTGCAAGTTTTTAAAATGCAGAGTAGATGTAGTCTCACTGACTTTCAATAAGGGTTGTAAATGCCTAGGTCATTTTTGAAAATGGGATTTAGGCTCCTAAGTCAACTAAGCACTTTTGAAAAATTTACCCTATGTCTTATTTACCCTATGTGAATAACTGCATACATAATGAATAAAAATAGCAAACCAGTTAGCAAGGCCTAGTTTTAAGTTAGTTTAACATTTAGGTGTGCTATTACAAACACACCTTAATCATAACCTAAGTTTCAAGAAAGTCAGACTAATCAGAGTATTATCAGTGTCAGATTCAAGGTTAAATATTCCAGGAATTCTCTTCAATCTCTGTTTTTTCCACTAATTTACTTGTGTTCTCTTCCTTTAAAGATGAGTTCTCAGCTTCCAAGTATAAAGCTTCCATATTCTGCTTGACAGTGGATCATATTAGGAGAAAATGAACCCATTCCCTTAGATGTACTCACATTAAATATCAGGGCCTTTTAGTGGGCCAGATGTAGCCACAAAGATTTGGGGAGGAATCCTGAAAGATTTGGTCCTGTTAAGATAATGGAGAAAAGCTCTGGAGATGGACAAAGTATGCGGCATCTTTTAACCCTGCATTGAGTGCAGTTTCAGGATGAAGACAGGCAAGTTAACTGATTGGTCCAGGTGGAATTCCAAGATCATATTAGGGGTGGTCTTAGGGGGGTGGTCTCAACACGACTGTGTCCCTATGGAAGGAGATGTAAAGCTGTCCACCCATAAGTGCCTGAAGCTCACCGAGCTGAGGTGATGGCCACCAAAAATACCATCTTGATGGTAAGGTAGTTTACAGAGCAATCCAACAGTTTTCAGCAGGAGGCCCCGTGAGATTAAGGAGGACAATGTTGAGGTCCCAGGTGTGAATTGGATCTCTAATTAGAAGATGCATAGAAAGGGGGCTCTTGAGGAATTTTGATACCATTGGAGATGAGAAGATCAAGTATGACTGTATTGGAGCATGACGCACTAATATAACTGCAAGGTGAACCTTGAGAGAGTTAAATGCTAGTCCAGCCTGCTTCAGATGCTACATGTTGTCAAGATCTTTGGTATCCAGGTCTCCACCAGTTCTACATTGTGTTTCACTGCCCAGATGGAAAATCCCAAATAAATCCGTTTTACTCTGTATAAAGCTTACACAGGGTAAACTCATAAATTGTCCACCCTCTATAACACTGATAGAGAGATATGCACAGCTGTTTGCTCCCCCAGGTATTAGTCACTAACTCTGGGTTCAATAATAAGCAAAAGTGATTTTATTAAATATAAAAAGTAGGATTTAAGTGGTTCCAAGCAATAACAGACAGAACAAAGTAAGTTACCAAGCAAAATAAAATAAAACTCGCAAGTCTAAGCCTAATACATTAAGAAACTGATTACAGATGAAATCTCACCCTCAGAGATGTTCCAATAAGCTTCTTTCACAGACTAGACTCCTTTCTAATCTGGGCACAATCCTTTCCCCGGTACAGTCCTTGTTCCAGCTCAGATGGTAGCTAGGGGATTTCTCATGACTGCAGCCCCCTTTATTCTGTTCCACCCCCTTTTATAGCTTTGGCACAAAGCGGGAATCTTTTGTCTCTCTGGGTCCCCACCCCTCCTTCTAAATGGAAAAGCACCAGGTTTAAGATGGATTCCAGTACCAGGTGACATGATCACATGTCCTGTGAGACCCCAAGCCTTCATTCTTCCCGGCCTGACTCACAGGAAGGCTTGTAAGTAAACAAAGCCATCTACAGTCAATTGTCCTGGTTAATGGGAGCCATCAAGATTCCAAACCACCATTAATGGCCCAAACTTTGCATAATTACAATAGGACCTCAGAGTCATATTTCTAGTTTCAGATACAAGAATGATACATTTATACAAATAGGATGACCACACTCAGTAGATTATAAGCTTTGTAATTATACCTGTGAAGGTCCGGGGGAGGGGCTCATCCCTCACAGGGGCGAGCGGGAGCCAGGCCACCTCACGTCACTAGGCCAACAAACAGCCGCTCGGGGCTCCGGCCCTTAGGCAGGGGCGGAGCAAACAAATCAGTCTCTCGGGGCTCCGGCCCTCAGGCAGGGGTGGAGCAAACACACAGTCTTTCAGGGCTCAGGCCCTCAGGCAGGGGCTGAGCAAACACACAGTCTTTCAGGGCTCCAGCCCTTAGGCAGGGGCTGAGCAAATAGACCGTCGTTCAGTTTGGGGAGGAGAGAGACTGCCACCCGAGTTGGGAGTGGCAGGGGGGGCACAGGCCCACCCACTCCACTGTGTCCCGGCCCGGGGCCCTAACAGCAGCAGTCGGTCTGCTGCTGGGTCAGTGGGGATCCTGACCACAACACACTGACATAGGCTCGGGGTCTGCTACCGCCAGACCGGGGTCGGCGATCCCTGGGCCACTTCCAATCTCCCACTCCTCCATTGGTACCTGTCCATCGCCAGCTTCCTCCACTGTGTCCCAGATCATGGGCTCCTCAGGGTAGTGAGCGCTGGGCAGGCTGGGCGGCTCCGCAGGCTCCTTGGCGAGGGGACGCGCAAGCCGCTCAGCAGGGTACCGGACTCGGGGCCGGCTTGGCCAGTCCTCCTCAGGATACCAGGCTCGGGCCAGGCTCGGCCAGTCCTCCTCAGGATACCGGGCTCGGGGCAGGCTCGGCCAGTCCTCCTCAGGATACCGGGGCAGGCTCGGCCAGTCCTTCTCAGGAGCTCAGGCTCGGGGCAGGCTTGGCCCAGCAGGAGCTCGGGCACCAGCGTCTGCCCTCTCCAGTGGCCGGCCGCCAACTGAGCGCTGGGGCCGGGCCTTTATACTTCCTGTCCCGCCCCTTGACTTCCAGGGGGCGGGGACAGGTGGCGGTGATGCCGCCCACTCCGGCGGCTGTTCTGGCTTGTCCCTCACAGGGGCTAGCGGGAGCCAGGCCACCTCACTACAATACCTTACAAGAGACCTTTTGCATTAAGCATATCCCAGTTACATTATATTCACACTCATTAGCATATTTTCATAAAATCATGTGGAGTGCAATGTCACAAAGTCCCTCTTCCAGGTTGCACTTTTGCATCCACAAGATATGGAGGAGACAGAAACATAGATCTGCTGCTCAATACCCCCCCTCCAGGAGATGAAGCTTTAACCTGGCGCCTTTCAACATATGCATTCTTTCAGAGACTGATAGGCATTCTTGTTCAGTATGTGTGCACTCTCCTAAATGAAAGAGACACCTGTTGTATCCAACTATCAAGGGAATTAGCCCATCACAGGATGGACAGGGCTTGAAGCTTGCCGGTTTCAAGTCCACCATGTTACGTAATCCTATTTGGAGGGGTCTATGTGGGGGAGGGAGTTGTGTGTGCACACAGGGGGTCTAACTATGAGTACTCAATTCAGATGGGTTGATACAGAGCACAGTGGCCATATGTTGAAGAATCAGAAAGCTTCTGAGGATCTGTACAATCTGTACAAGGTTTTGTAGAAGACTTAGGCAAAGCTAACAGCTAGCCATTCAGACACTTGCTAGGTTTTGTGGCTGCCCCTGGTGGTAAGAGGAAACTGATGGAGGGTTGCAGCCATCTCACCCTTTATGCTCTTGTATGTGCGCTTGAGGAGGCACAGGGTACATGTGTGCCCCTGGGAGACACTGCTAGTAAAAATCTTTCTTCTCTCTCATACACGAGGTGCATGCACACCTACAGTGGGATCTACACTGACACATTCTCAAAGAAGAATGTCAGTATGTTATATCCATTATCATTTCTCTCCCTTTATACAAGGGCCTGATTATGCAACCCCTATTCATCACTCCTCACACTGAAGTTAAAGGGACTACTGCATGAGGAAGTGCTACTCAACATGACTAATGGTTATAGAATTGGCCCTTAGTATTTTACTGTAAAATTCTGGGTAGCCAATTTCTGAGAGCGCGCGCACACATACAAAACAAGGCTGTAATGAGTGTTCATATTAAGGCTGAGTTTTAAGAAAATATTACTTGTACATACATTTCAAACATGAGTGTAAGGAAACTTCATATTTCACTATAGAAGGCAGTAATGCAAATCTTTGTTACACTTTTCACATCAACATACATCTCTATCTGCACACAGTATCCAAGATTTGTTTTGGCTTAACAGCATTATGACATACAATAACTTCCCCAACGCAGTCTGCTGCTAGTGATGGCTTTTTAGTTTTTTTGGACAGGTTCTGGCAATGGATTAAGAAACAGTTTTGAAATCCTCTGTGGCCGAGAAGAGCAAATCTAATTTCATATCATAAACGATCCAACCAAGTGGTGCAGAGAGTGACTAAATCCTACAAGTCAGTATATCGTCATGTAATGTAGAAGGAATATTGTTTAAAAAAAAGTGTGTGTGTGTGTTTGTGTGTGAGAGTGTAAAAAAGTAACAAGATCCTATTACTTTTCAGTAATGCCATCAGATAGTGTCAGCTTTGGTATCTGCCACATAAATTAAACCAGCCATGGACTGAGATACATGCCAGGTTTTTCAGAATTTTTTTTAAGATTTGCATTCCTGAATTGGCATTGTTTCCCTGATTATAAGGCTATGCCATTTTTTGAAAGCTCCACCTTTTTTGGCATGTGCTGAATGTATCTCTTATTCCACCTTGAGTAACTCAGTTTGATGAATACAAATTTCACAAGATTATAAAATGCTACCCTCTTGTTAATTTAATAACAAAGTTTTTCAGAATAAACAACATGAAAAATTAGTTCAGAGCTTAAGTAGTTGATAAATATAGTTAAATGTCACTTGACCAATTTCATTCTAACTTTTTACATAAAAGGTTCTTTCATCTGGGTAACACCAATATTTTCCTCGACATCTTTCATTAACTTGTAGGCACCAAGAGGAAGAATTTCTTAAAAAAGAAAAAAACTAAGGTCTCTGCATTAGCAATAACAATAGGTTTAACATCACGCAGCTGCCTGATGCAGAGATATACCAATAGATGTCTCGGTGTCAGCAAGGATGCCCAATTTATGATGTAAATTGAAGATATAAGACAATTAACTGCTGGTCCCAAGGGAGAGCTCTACAGTCCATGGGTGGTGGGTGCAGCCCACCTTTGGAGAGGCTAGCCCCTGGCTCTGCCCCTTTTGCCCACGCCCCCCTTGGGCTGGAGCCCTGAGCCCCCTGACGCCCCTCACAGCCAGAGCAGTGAGACTCCCTGCCCCCCTGCAGCTGGAATAATGAGCCCCCCCCACCCACCTGGAGGACCCTGAGTGCCCTCCCCCTGTGGCCGGAGGAGCCCCGGGCCAGCCTCAGCCGCACCTCCCCTCCCAGACCACAAGCCACCCGGGAAATGCTGCAGCGTGACAGTATCTCTTCCCAAAGAAGAACCTGAGCTTTTGATATGCTCCATGCAGGTTCCGGGGCAGCTGAGGAGGTGGTATGTGCTACTCAGCTTCCTGGGTTCATCAGTAATCTCTCTAGAGCAGGGGTAGGCAACCTTTCAGAAGCGGTGTGCTGAGTCTTCATTTATTCACTTTAATTTAAGGTTTTGCATGCCAGTAATACATTTTAACATTTTTTAGAAGGTCTCTCTCTATACGTCTATATTATATAACTAAACTATTGTTGTATGTAAAGTAAACATGGTTTTCAAAATGNCTGCCCGAGGCCCCGCCCCTTCCAGGGGCCAGAGCCGGCCCCAATCCAGCCCCATACCGGTAAGTCACTATTTCTACTTTCACCCCTGACTGGAAGGGACTTCGAGAGGTCATCTAGTCCAGTCCCCTGCACTCAAGGCAGGACAAGTATTATCTAGACCAGGGGTAGGCAACCTTTCAGAAGTGATGTGCCGAGTCTTCATTTATTCACTTTAATTTAAGGTTTCGTGTGCCAGTAATACATTTTAACGTTTTTTAGAAGGTCTCTCTCTATAAGTCTATATTGTATAACTAAACTATTGTTGTATGTAAAGTAAACAAGGTTTTCAAAATGTTTAAGAAGCTTCATTTAAAATTAAATTAAAATGCTGATCTTACGCCGCCAGCCTGCGGTTCTGTTCACCTAGGCCAGCAGTGGGCTGAGTGGGGCCTGCGGCCGGGACGTTGGCTGGCAAGGGGCCGGCAGCCGGGACCCAAGATCTGGGGGGAGGGGGGGTTCAGGGGTCAGGGCAGAGGGCTGGGGGTGTGTGGGGGTGCAAGGCAGAAGGCTGGGTGTGTGGGGGGAGTTCAGGGGTCAGGACAGAGGGCTGGGGTGTGTGTGGAGGTGCAGGGCAGAAGGCTGGGTGTCGGGGGGAGGTCAGGGCAGAGGGCTGGGGATGTGTGGAGGTGCAGGGCAGAAGGCTGGGTGTCTGGGGGGGTTCAGGGGTCAGGGCTGGGGTGCTCGGCAAGGGGCTGGAAGGGATATGCCCTGTTCCACCCCCTTACCCAAGGTCCCGTCCCTACCTTTTCTCTGCCTCCTCTACGGAGCAGCGAGCACGCTGCCACTCGTCCCCCTCCCCCTCGCAAGGGCCATCAGCTCATCGGCGCAGGGAAGGAGAGGAGGAGGAGCAGGAAAGCACCACGCTGGGAGAAGAAACGGGGGAGGAGAGAGCTTGGCTGCCACAGGACCAAGCTTCTGCCTCCTGCCCCCACAGGGGAGAGCGGTGGGCAGGGGGGCTGAGTAGGGCTGGGGGCCGGGACTGTGGCAGGCAGCAGCGTGCCACTCAAAATTGGCTTGCGTGCCGTGTTTGGCACGCGTGCCGTAGGTTGCCGACCCCTGCTCTAGAGTCCAGGGAGATTACCGATGAACCCAGGAAGCTGAATAGCATATACCACCTCCTCAGCCACCCCGGAACCCGCATGGGGCATAATAAAGCAAAAACTTCCCCCCACCAAACCTGCAACCGGGCACCTGGCGGCAGCTGCAGCACCAGGGGAGGCGCCTATTATACCCTCCACCCATGCATCAGTACTTTCTACCCATGACATTACCATGTCTGTGGTGGAATGGTTGTTTGCCTGTTGAGATAGCGTCTCTTATTGCTTTTTGGAAAAAAGAATGGTAAAAAGTGTGCAAAGGACTGCATATGCTTCATGATTCAAAGACAGACGATGAGCAAAAAGACATATTTAAAGATGCTGAAATAGGTCTTTATGTGAGAGAAAATTCTGGCAGGTATAGAGCATGAGTATTCTCTGGAAAATGTACAGCCAAGATAGGATAATTCGGAGAAGTCATCTGCCCATACTATGCTTCCTTCCCAAAACAGTCAGTCTCAGGCAGCCTGAGGAATGGTCAGCAGTCATAGAGGGGAATTTTAGGCTAGGACAGAAGTGTGGCATATATATTTAGGTAAGTACTCAGACTCAGCAACCACCCATTAACACAAAACCCCAATCGGGTGATAGGTGCGCCTAGGAGGAATAATCTGTGCAGGGGAAGGTGGAGAAGGTGTGATTATACATTTTAATTGCTACCTATCAAAATAAAGGAGCTTGTTAGTGCTTCTCTCACAGCAGTTATGAACACCTGTATATCCAGAATTTGGCACAGAGACTAGGAAACTGAAATGTTTTTTCTTCTGTTTTTTTGGGGGGTAGAGACATAAGAAAAACTAAGGATTTGAGGAAAGCAGAAAAGTGACATGGCAAAAATAAAGAAAGAAAGAAAGAAAGAAAGAAAGAAAGAAAGAAAGAAAGAAAGAAAGAAAGAAAGAAAGAAAATTACCAGAAAAGGGCATAAAATCCTGAGTCAACATTTTTAAAAATACCACTACCTGTTAATATTTTAAAGCCATATTATCAACCACTTCTGAGAAATTTATTCATTAAACAGAAGAAACTGCTTCTGGGAAATAGGTATTCAATAATGATTAGATTCTTCTACAAATTGTTACAAAAATTATAGTGTATTATGAACCATGTATTTGAAAATATGTGGTTAATGTGCTAATATGAACAAATTCTCTAAAGAGCTGATTTTTTAAAGACTTATTGAAATTAAATATTTTCCAATAAAAAATAGAGCTTGATAAATTAGTTTTAAAACTATTACAAAAACCAACACATGAAAAGTAGCACTATCCTTATTAGAAATTGACAATTTGATTTCAGGGTTTATTCTAAAATGTGGGGTACTCTTCACTACACAAATAATATAAATATATTTTTAAAAATTCAATATTTTTTCAAGAAAAAAAATAAAAAGCAAAAAAATGTAAGAGCTTTATTGATTTCCAACAGCTTTTCAATTTGCTGCTTGTATATATAGTGTTTTCCTTCCACTTTCCAGCAAGTTTTCTCAAACTCATGGTTTCCTCAGTAATACAGGTGAAAACAAATGCATTAAAAAGTTCAATCATTTCTATTATTTGGGTCTTTACTAATCTAAAATAATCATTATTATTCCTTACTGCACAAGCACCCAGTCTACCTATCTAAAGAAAAAAAAGATTATGATCTACCAATCCAGTCTGCACTGTCAAACAGCAGCAGATTTCATATACATAAATTAGTCCCTCTGCTACAAATCACCTATCTGCCTCATTCATGAGTTCCTAAAACTGGTCTCTCCTCAGGCACGGAGGCTATTTTTAAACTTCAAAGTTAATCCTGTGTTGATTTGAATTAATTGCTGCAGAAGCTTCTGATTCTTTGCTAAGTAAAACTATAGAAGCCATCTAGAAAAAAATCCCAAATTCCCTTTATTTTCTTTTTTAGACATGGATTCTTGTCATGGATTATTTCTTTACGTGGATCACCAATTTTAGGTTTCTATATATTAATGTTTGACTGTAAAGCTCTCTGTTGCTATTTTAGTTGAGTATTACCTTTTAGAGCTCCCTTCCCCCACCAGAAGGTCAAAACGCTCAGAGGAGTCCACTTGAGATTATTACTAGTGGCCATATGCTACATATGGGTGGAGGTGAGGGGTATGTGGATTAAGCATCCACAGAAGGTGGTGATGGGGGAGGGGAGATACTAATCCAAATTTACTGCGTACTGTGGTTAGAGAGCATGAGTGTCTCATGCCTGCAGAGCTAAAAATTTTAGATGGAAAGCATTTTTAGGAACACTTTTTTTAAACCTATGCTATCACAGCATAGTTAGGAAACAGATTAGATGGAAGAACAGGTAAAATACTGAATATCTCAAAATTCCCTTCAGCTAAATCAGGAGATAGAAATCTCCTGATTTGAATTATTTTTAATCTTCCTGTAATGAAAACAGGTTTTATTTGAATTATAAGTAGATCCCCACTATCTAAATCCTGGTTATCCAGAATTAATTTCTGTCATCTGCGTCCCCAAATCCAAAAATGATATAGGAACTGAAAATCATTTTTATGAAACTCTGATTATCTAAAGGTTCTGGATGTCCCTGAGACATGAATAAATAGTGCTTACCTGCATTGAAAAAGCAAGGATTGAGTTCAGATCTTTTAGCTAGGAGAGGAAAGGGAAAGGAGAAAAATATTTTATTTTTGAATAATTTTCTTAATTGGGATAGGATTCCATAGCTGGAAAGAGAGAAGGGAAAGAAACAACTGTATTTTTCTTTAATGATAAGCCAAACTGGAATAGTTTATAAGTAACAATGGATTAAGCTCATTTTAGATTTGTAAACTTTAAAAAAGCAAAAACTTTATCTCCAGGAGGGATTTTTCCCATTTTACGTAAATGACAATAACCTAATTCTGATTTCAGAGTAGCAGCCATGTTAGTCTGTATCCGCAAAAAGAACAGGATTACTTGTGGCACCTTAGAGACTGATTAACTCCAACAGAAACCTGCAATGTTGCTTCTTTTGATATTATTTCATATAGCATCATGCAACATACAGTATGCAATTCAAGATGGCAATTAATGTAGATCAAAAGCTCAAATTTAAAATTCAGGGAAAATATTTTATGGATATTTTATCAATGAAAATGAACATTTTTGTTTTCAGATTAAAGTGAATATCAAGGACGCCAAATGTTTCTCTTAAAGAATTTGATATGTTCAAGTAACTTAAGAAACAAAAATTAAAACCTAAACTTGAAATCTGCTGAGTATAACAGATACTATAGCTCTGATCAATCACTCCTCGTCTCCTTTCAATTCACAGAAATTCCAATAATGTCAAATGGGAGTCAGATCTGCCTTTCAAATAATAGTGTTTTTTTAAGTTTAAAGCACTCTAAACTCATTACCCCATAGCCAGAATAGGTGTTACATGTTCTAGAAGATAGGGAAACTAAAGCAGACAGGTGATGGACCCAATACTTTTGCTGAGGTCAGTTTAGCCACTGACTTCAGTAGAAGGAGGATTGGGCCACAAGTAATTTGCCCAAGGCCACAGAGATAACTTGTGTCAGAGCCGGGATGAGAACTCTGAACTTCACAAAATTACTGGAAAAAGACAGGAGGACTAACTGTTGGCACAAGGTAGGTGACAGTATTTTTAATGTAAAAAAAAGATCAAACACATAAATAGTAAGACGTGCACCTATCACCACCCTGAACACTGTTTTTCCCTCTTGGTATCACCGTGTCTTTAAAAATCAATTGAATCTAATCTGAGACCACAAACACTTAAACACTTTAATCATATGGTTACTCATAGTGTCATTACAGGGCAGAGTTAAGGTTGTTTAGGTGCCCCAACTGTATATTTCTTACCCTAACATGTCTGTATTTCTTTCAAGTTTAACCTTAACTCTTGGACTTATAGCATTTGGTTTAGGAATAATTACAAGCTCTTATAATGTATTTTACCATAAATTACTGATATACTCTCAACAAGAACTCCATTTTAACATAAATTTTGTCTGGGAATAAAAATATATTTCATTATAAAAACAAAGCCACATTTTGAAACCTATGCAGATACTTGCAAAGATTAACTATTTGGTTCAGAAACCAATGAGCTTATTCTTATTTCTTCTGTCTGGGCTTGTACATAAAACAAAAGAAACTAGTCTGGTTCCCAGCCCAAACTTCTCCTTTAGTAACAAGTTAAATAACAGCAGATCCAAATAAGCACTTCTCATTCACTCTCAGTGTACATTTATAAAAAACAGATTTGGAGATTTACAAAGTACCCCAAAGAACAGTTTTAGCTGCATACGCATATAAAATATTTTGCACAAAAATGGTAAAAAGAACCCTTCTCTTTTCATTAGACAATAAAACAAAATACCAATGTTAAATTCATACTTTTAGCAAGTAATCAGTGATGTGACTTGAACAAAACAATGTCATTTAAATATCAACTTTGACCTTAACTTTAAAACTGGAATGTGACAACTGAAACAAGCAGTTTTTAATTACAATTATTAATTGGGGGTAGATGGACCAAATTTTGGGACTAAGCTCCTCTACTGTGAGTCTAGCTTTACAAAGAAAATTGCATTACTGGTGAAAGTGTCAAGGAAATCAAGCTTTGCAATAAATTGGGGGCAAATTTCACACTAACTTACACTCCATGTGACTCCACTTAAGTTGGTGGAGATGCATCAGACAAAATTTGGCCCTTGGTATTTTTAATGTATTTTTAATTTCTTTTAATGAAAATTGTAAACAAAGAGAATTAGTTCTTTGCAACCAGCCAGCTCTCGCACAGATCACAATTTGAGAACAAATACTCCACTAAAAACATTTTTTGGGGAAAAAATTGCTTGTGCTTCTTGCACTTGTGAATTTTCCATCCACGACTTGAGAACTATAATGTGAATTTCACACCCCAATAAAATGCAAAAGTATTTAAAAGAGTCATTCTGCCACTTCTTGCTCTAAGCCCTAAGGCAGACATTTTGAAACCTCTTCTCCTTCTGAATACCTCCCTTTAAAATGGTGGGCTAAGAAGATATCAGCCCTCTGGTCAGAGGTTTGTCATGGGCAGATTTCTGTCTGATTAAATAGTCCCTCTATAGCCTGCAACATGGGCTTCAGCTTGAAAATATCTTAAAATTAGAATGAAAAGAAAACATAAAACAGCTAAGACAGAGGCATAGTTTGCTTGAGTAAAGGTCTGTCACCAGCTATGGAAAGACATAGCAGGCTACCTCATTGGCTCATCAGATTGCTGGATGTGACAACTCTTGGAAGTACCCAGGGTTGTGAGGCACATTGCTAGCTCTCACCCTTACCATGAGGAAGCCTCAGAAATGGAAGATGGCAGCCAAGCCCGGCTGCAATACACTGGAAGAATTTGGAGTGAGCTTTTGCTCTTATGACATAATATCCTGTTGGTTACATTTAAGGCTTTAGTAGGTATGTTATGATTTTAAATGTAACCTATTGTTTCCAACATTTCTATTTGCTATCATTTTAATTTCTATTCTTTGTTAAATAAATGTATCCTTGCTTTCTCTATAAACAAATCTAAGTGTTGTGTGTTACGCAGAGCTGTGGTACAAGGTGTAACTGGTAAGCTGTTGTGTACTGTTCCTTTGGAAACCACAATTCTGGTAATTCTGTGATTGTCCCATGGATAAGGGCTGGACAGCGCAGGGGTATGCTCAGGACTCGGGATTTGGAGTGTGTCCATTGCTAACCTGCAGAGGGACAGCAGAATCTTTGTGGGCTGAGAGGGGAGTGCTTATTCTGCCTGTGGCTGGTGGTTTCAGGGAACTGACCCATCAGGCACAGCTTCCTCATGCTACGGGCAGGTAGTACTGAGGTGCCTCACAACCATGCGTACCTATGGGAAGCATCATACTGGGAGAGGTGTTGAAACAACAGGTAACGCTGCTGGAGGGAGTGGCATAAACACCATCATAGGACTGAGGTTTCATCCCTTTCCCCCACACAACCTCAGAGACAGTTTTTCTGGTTGAGACCTCATATTTTTCCCCACTGGGTCAAGAGTAAGTAAAAGTTTCACTTGGGTGCAAGCTGCTTACACTTTTTTGGAAAAGTGCATTTTATCTTCCATCTATCTAAGTAATCAATTGCCACCAGCACTGCAGTATCTGAGCACCTAACAAACATTAATTTTAAATATTGTTTATTTTAGTTAATGTTTAACAACATTGTGTTTTAATTAATTTAATACATAAAGAATAAATACAAATTAACCAAAATACAAAAAAAAAAAAAAAAAAAGACAACACAGAATTTTGTACAGATCAACTTTGTCTGTCCCTTGGAATACTGGAGTTCACATTATAAGGAAAGAGAAGTCAGTGGCTACAGTAGATTACTTCATACAGCAGCAATTACTATTAATGAAAATCAGATTTCCTTCCTATAATTTGAATTCTCTGAAGGCATCTTCACCATATCTCCACACTCTTAAAGGATCCATTTGTGCCAGTTGTCAACCACAGAAGCCATTGACGTTTCAAAGTTAATTAGGGTGAAGGCATGCTGGTGCAAGTTAAGCTTTCAGTTTCTTGGGAATATGCCTATTTAACAAGCTCTGAGCAAAATAAGAGACAGGTGAGCAAGTGTGGATGTGTGAATGAGATTCCTTAAGAGAGCACAAATTATATAATAAACTTTCTTTTATTTGACCAGTTAAAGCCTAGTGAGTGAATCATGAACTGATAAGCAATAAAGCAGAAATAAAATAGCCAGGTATGACATTTTTGCCTGGACAAACAAGCTAATCTCAATGGAAGTATTCTTTACAGAGAGAGGCTCATTGTTTCTTTGTACTCTTCCTTCTTTTTTGTGCTAGGTGCTGTACAAACAGAACAATGTGGGAGGGGAGCTGGCCCATGACTGGGGTTCCTAAATGCTACAGTAAAATAAAATAATAATAGCTAGCTCCCATTCTTCAACCTAAAACACCCAATATTGTGACATACCCGAGGGAAGCATGGAATGTCTCTATCACATTGCACAACATTTTTGTTACTTTGATATAAGATATTGAACAGTTTGTATGTTTGAAATTGTAATTAACAGCTAGTGAATCTAGCATTGTTTTATGTTCATGGGTTTACCTATTCTTGTTTCACTATAACATCCTATATTTATCATCAGTTTTTGGATTTTTTTAAGTGTCCAAACAGAAATTTATTTTAACAGGTATTAAATTATCTGATTGCCACCCAAATATTCAACATGCATCTTTGCTTATTTTCTCTTAACTGATAAAACAGTCTTAGTTAATGTCCCTGTCTCTCAAGACTGCCAAAAGAAATAACAACTGAAGAGGAGACAAGCATTAATCAGCCAAAGATCGTGCTATAGAAAATGATAATCTTGTTATAATACTTTGCATTTCCTTAGATCTTCTATCAGAGGATCTCAAAGAACATTATATATATTAATGAATGAACAGGTATAACCATCATTAACAAAAACTCCAGAACTATTATACAATTTCAAAAATGAGACTCCAGTGTTTTTATATTACTGATTTTAGTATACATACCAAACAAAAATCCCCCAAACCCATCCCAACACTACCAATTCTTAATTGCCCTAGTCATAAGTAATTTCAAAATTGACCTTTATCCAACAACAGTACAGTTTGACGTCAGATATCAATACCATACACCTGTTTGGTTTTTTCCTTTATCCATGTGTGTGATTTTTTTAAATGAAAAACCTAAAATATGATATTTATTTGACTAAATAAAATCCTGAATAAAAGAAGAACATAATTGTTTCTTTCTTATATAGTAATCAGTTACACATCCTTACAAGAAAAATGTGGTTGTAGCACTAGAAACACTCCTAAAAATCCAAGTGATGTTACATTTCTCACTAAAAATATAGAAAATGTATTTTAATGTATCTGCTAAAATCAGAACTGATCATATGTGAGGGATACGTGCCAATGTTTTTAAAAATGTAAAGAGCAAGATAAAATGAATCAAATCATTTTAATATAATTTAAAACATAAAAAGCATACACCTAGGGGGAAATTGTGAGTAATCCTTTGTGAAGAAATGGAATGAAAGGAAGTATTTTTAACCAAAAATTCTTTGTTGAATTGCAGCTGTAAAGCATAGCAGATATGTCCAGTAATAAACATATATAATAATTACAAGCGGCTTCAGACATAACTATATTTGGACAAGATACTTAGAAACAAAGCTTTCTAGTGACTTAATTAGTGCTTATGTTTTAAAATAAAACATTAGTTTTAGTTGTTATGATTAACATGTCTATTTTATAAGCTTTTTTTTTTAAAAAAAGGCAATTATTTCAACTAGATATTCAACGCATAAGTTAAGACTTATGTGCTTAACTGTAGGTCAGGTGTGTTCCAAAGAAGATTTTTGTTGGCTAGATTTGGTATAGTTTCAATAGCCAACACAGAGTTTTGCCTCTAGCTATTTTGTAATGGAGCTATTTCATTAAAGAAGAAAGATGTGAGCTCTTACATCAGCTTTTTGATCTCATGGAAGTGTCATAGTTCAGGGCTCTGTGTATTATAGTTCTGTTGCTTTGGTGTATTTGAGCCTCTCTTTACTTTCCCTGCTATTGAAAGGGGAAATAGAGCAGTATGCTCTCAGCAGCACTATTTAAACATTCTGATAAGCTAAATAATGCTTTCATCTTCTGTACATGTGCAGTTTATCCAAAGAATAGTAACAACACATACTAACAGGATCAATCTCTAACTGCTGAAACAGAAAAACAACCAATTTATTAATCACATCAAATACTGAATTATTTTTAGGTCAGTTCAACATAAGACACAGTGAAATGAAGTCTGTGTTATGTAGCAAAATAAGGCAGGTAAGCCAAGATGTCTTTCAGAGAAATGGTTTCCACATATCACTTGGCTGTCAAGGTACCTGTATTTTGTCGACAACACCTGCATATGCAAGGCTTCACCTGCACAGCTGTGGCCTACTGTTTATCCCTCACAATCCAAGCAAGATCTCTCTCTGCTGCCTCCCCCACCATCAGGGGAGAATTAAAAAAAGAGTTATTTCCACCAGATCCATTTCTGCTCCTTTCCCCAGTTTACGGATAATGGAGAAAAGAATAACCTATCTCTAGGTACTGAGCCAGGGAAGGAAGGAATGAAACCCCCCTAGGTAACCTACCCTACATTGTGCAAGGTTATTGAAGATCTCCCCCTCCCCCCATGCTCCTCTTTGCATTGGGGAACTGGAGAGGCACCATCTTGGCCCTTTCCTAGAAAGATGAGGGTAGGGTGGTCAATATTTGGGGCTTTGTCTTATATAAGCACCTATTACCTCCCACCCCCATCTTAATTTTTCACACTTTCTGTCTGGTCACCCTAGATGAGAGTAGAAGAACCAAATGGCACACCCTTGAAAGGCCAGTAGTAAGTAGGCACTGTTATGAGTATGTGGAAGTGGGAAGGGGAAGAAGAGATAAAAGTATCTGACCAATCCAGTGGAATGAGTGTCTTAGAATACTATAAATGGGGAAAATGGGAAAAAGCAGCAGCCCAGACCAAATCAAGCCACCTTTGGAAGATACCACTTTTCAGTTTTAGGAAACAGAAAGTTTGTGCGGTCGCTCAGGAGAGAAGATGGTGAATAATTTGCAAGGATATATGTCTAGAATACATTTTAAATGAAATATTCCCCCCTCAGTTACAGCCATGCAATTGCAATGACTTGGCAAGTTTGCATGGGTTTAACTAAGGGCAGAATTTGGCACTACATGAGCAAGAGAGTCATAAAAACCATGACTATGAAGTTCAATTACTAAATTTCAAACAGCAAATTAAACAATCTTATTAAAAGCAGGCTACTTCATTCCAAGAAAAGTGGTTCTCCACATTTCTCAAGAAAGAGTTAGTAAACACCTTAACTGGCCTGCAACAAATATTACGTATATTCATGTTTCATGTACATTTTCCATTTTATTTTTGATCTCCAATAAATGCTGATTCATAAACAAGATGATGATATCCTTGCAAAGAGGAAACAATATGGTTGCTCAGTTTACCTTAATCTAAGCCTTGAAAAAAATGACAATTTTTTCTGAGGTCTCCCAGGTGACTTTTTGAGCCACAATTTCAAAGCAGAGTGAAATGGGTGCACTCTGTACTTGCATGCTGTTCATTTGCAAACTCAAGGGATGTGCAAATAGTTTTGAAGGAACACATTTTGCAGTCTTAGCAGAATAATATTTCAAATGAATCTTCTGATGTGTACCCACGACATTTTAGGTGCACCTATTTTCACATACTACAGGAAACATTACCTATAATTCTGCTTATTTAAAAACAGATACCTCACAGAATCATAGAATATTAGGGATGGAAGAGACCTCAGGAGGGCATCTAGTCCAATCCCCTGCTCAAAGCAGGACCAACACCAACTAAATCATCTCAGCCAAGGCTTTGTCAAGCCGGGCCTTAAAAACCTCTAAGGATGGAGATTCCACCACCGCCCTAGGTAACCCATTCCAGTGCTTCACCACCCTCCCAGTGAAATAGTGTTTCCTAATATCCAACCTAGACCTTCCCCACTGCAACTTGAGACCATTGCTTCTTGTTCTGTCATCTGCCACCACTGAGAACAGCCTAGCTCCATCCTTTTCGGAACCACACTTCAGGTAGTTGAAGGCTGCTATCAAATCCCCCCTCACTCTTCTCTTCTGCAGGCTAAATAACCCCAGTTCCCTCAGCCTCTCCTCGTAAGTCATGTGCCCCAGCACATTTTCGTTGCCCTCCACTGGACTCTCTCCAATTTGTCCACATCCCTTCTGTAGTGGGGGGACCAAAACTGGATGCAATACTCCAGGTGTGGCCTCACCAGTGCCGAATAGAGGGGAATAATCACTTCCCTCGATCTGCTGGCAATGTTCCTACTAATGCAGCCCAATATGCCATTGGCCTTCTTGGCAACGAGGGCACACTACTGACTCATATCCAGCTTCTCATCCACTGTAATCTCCAGGTCCTTTTCTGCAGAACTGCTGCTTAGCCAGTCGGTCCCCAGCCTGTAGCAGTGCATAGGATTCTTTCTTCCTAAATGCAGGACTCTGCATTTGTTCTTGTTGAACCTCATCAGATTTCTTTTGGCCCAATCCTCCAATTTGTCTAGGTCACTCTGGACCCTATCCCTACTCTCCAGCATATCTACCTCTCCCCCCAGTGTCATCTGCAAACTGGCTGAGGGTGCAATTAATCCCATCATCCAGATCATTAATAAAGATGTTGAACAAAACCGGCCCCAGGACCGACCCCTGGGGCACTCCGCTTGATACCGGCTGCCAACTAGACATCAAGCCATTGATCACTACCCGTTGAGCCCGACAATCTAGACAGCTTTCTATCCATCTTATAGTCCATTCATCCAACCCATACTTTTTTAATTTGCTGACAAGAATACTGTGGGAGACTGTATCAAAAGCTTTGCTAAAGTCAAGATATATCACATCCACCGGTTTCCCCATATCCATCTCATCTTAGAAGGCAATCAGATTGGTCAGGCATGACTTGCTCTTGGTGAATCCATGTTGACTGTTCCTGATCACCTTCCTCTCCTCCAAGTGCTTCAAAATGGATTCCTTGAGTACCTGCTCCCTGATTTTGCTGGGGACAGAAGTGAGGCTGACCGATCTGTAGTTCCCTGGGTTCTCTTTCTTCCCTTTTTTTAAACATGGGCACTATATTTGCCTTTTTCCAATCATCCAGGACTTCTCCCGATAGCCACGAATTTTCAAAGTCTCACTGTGGGTAGGTCTCATGTTCCTAGAGAAAGACTAGGCAGAACATCCCTAGTTCTTGAGATTTTGTCTTTGTCTCAGGTTATGTCTTTCATTGCAGCTAACTCAGGCTTGTGTGTTTTGCCCCTAATCCCCCTCACATCCACACACTAAAGCATCTCACCCAAGTTTAGTGGTACTTTAAACCCTGGCTAGCTGGCCCAGCTGCGGGTATAGGTTAAAATCTGGGTTCTGCTTTCAATCGGGCTGCATTCTTTGGCAGTAAGAACGCAGGCTAAATCACTTGAGAACTGATAGTCCTCCAGTGCCTTCCCACAACTCCCTTGTGCATGTCCAGAAGACAGACAAGTTCTCCCACAATTCACTGGGAAAGAATCAGAGTGGCTCAGCTTGCTGCAGAACAAAGGACCTTGGGATATGTCCCCCGAAATCCTAGCGGCACACATGGATGAGTGCAGAACCAGTGAGCCCTACACCCAGGCTAGGCTAACCTGGTTGACTCAGACCTGAGTGCCACTTCGCCAAATTAACTCTGCAGTGAAGACATACCATGAGACATCGGTAGTGATGATTAGCATGAAATGCCTTAATTCTTACCTCATGCCATTACCTTAGCCTTACCTCATGCCATTACCTTAGCCTTACCTCATGCCATTACCTTAGTCAGGCAGGGGTTAGATTGAGCCAATTTGTTCTGGGTTGGCAGCCACTAAGGAATAGTATGGGATTATCATCTTGTGGTTCAGAATCTAAGCTTTCACTTTTAAATGATGAGCCAGTCTCTGATATCTGTACTCACACTGAGCAATACCTTATTCCTCTAGAAATTATATGAGGAGTAAAATAATGAGAGCAAGCGTGTCAGGATCTGGCCCTATATCTCTAGTCCTTATTGTGCAAAGATAAAGTTCAGATTTCTGACTTGAGTGTAAATTAATGATGACTGATGCAACCAATGTCTGCCTTAAAACAGCCCAAACAATAGATCTGATAAGTGTGAACTGTCCTGTTCATCTCAGTGTGAACTCTGGAACTACATTACAGTTTAAGGCTGTCTACACTGCGCAACTTACAGCAATGCTGCTGTAAGGTATGCAGTGTAGTCGCTCTTTGTTGGCAGGAGAGAGCTCTCCTGCTGACAAAATAAAACTACCCCCAACGAAGGGTCATAGCCCTGTCGGCTGGAGAGTGTCTCTCGCCGACAAAGCACTGTCCACACAGGCTCTTTTCATTGGTAAAACTTTTGTCGGTCAGGGGTGTGTTTTTTTCACACCACTAATCAACAAAAGTTTTACCGATGAAAGTGGAGTGTAGACATAGCCTAAGTGTCAACATTAACTATTTCCCTGCTGATAATGATCACACGAGAGAGGATCATGCTATAGTCTACACTAGAAATTTTTGCCAGTTTAATTATACAGATGTAATTTAACTAGCAAAACCCTCTTAGGCCATGTCTGCACTCTGAGGACTATAGTTCCAGTGCCATGGCTATGCTGCTTTGCCAGCATAACCCCATAGCATAGACACAGCCTACAGCTTAGGAAGGGATTTTTCCATTGCTGTAGAAACACCACCTCCCGGAACAACAGTAGATAGGTTGATGGAAACATTCTGGCATAAGATATACCAGCATAAGCATTTTTATATCAATATAACTGCATGTACACTATGGCTTTTACTGGCATAGCTATGTCCACAAAAAATCATTAGTTATGCCAACAACATTTTCTAGTGTAGACCTACCCTCAGTCACATCATGAAGCTCTGTGCAATTTATTGTGAATGGAATCTCATTTAGATGTCTTCTTTTGATATCACAAATGGGTGGAGGTTGGGGTGTGACTGGAGCTTGGGAGAATCGGGTTTTTTTCCAGTCTGCCCCCTAGCGATGGATGAGTGAGAACCATGTTAAATGAGAGCAGCAATGTAGACTTTGTCATTTTCAGGAGAGCAGTGCCAGTGGAAAAATCTAAAACAGACAAGTAGAACTGGTGTTAAAAAAAAAAATTGCATAGACTTTAAGGTCTTTAATCTATTCCAATTAAATACTCAAGCATTTTAAAACATTTTGATGGATAAGAAAAACCTTACCAGAATGGGCATAGGAAGGATTTTTAGCTCATTAAAATTGAAATCCATCACCATCATTAGAAGGAATTTTGGATCAGTCTATGGCATCACCTTAAACTTGTGAAATCCGGAATGGTCACTAGAACAGGGGTCGGCAACCTTTCAGAAGTGGTGTGCCGAGTCTTCATTTATTAACTCTAATTTAAGGTTTTGCGTGCCAGTAATACATTTTAACATTTTTAGAAGGTCTCTTTCTATAAGTCTATAATATATAACGAAACTATTGTTGTATGTAAAGTAAATAAGGTTTTAAAAATGTTTAAGAAGCTTCATTTAAAAATTAAATTAAAATGCAGAGCCCCCTGGACCGGTGGCCAGGACCCGGGCAGTGTGAGTGCCACTGAAAATCAGCTCGCGTGCCGCCTTCAGCACCCGTGCCATAGGTTGCCTACCCCTGCACTAGAACATGAAGCTGAAATTACTGTCACCAGCAAATCAGCTTCTGTGTAAGAAACCTGAGCTCACAGGATCTGAATAATAGAAAATATTTTCCATCAACTTTGTTCAAACCATATCATCATCCCACCATGGAGGGGACTTTGGTCTCTCAAGAAATAAACAAATGTTCTTGAGATGCAGATAGCCTTCTAATAACAAAAGCAGCTGCAGGAAGAAGAGTTTAAAATACTAATTTCCAATACAAAATTGTACAAGTTCAAATAAACCTGAAATGAACCAACCATATAACAGTTTAAAAAACACTAGATGGATAGCCAACAGAAAAAACCCAGGCCCCTATGCACCGCTAAAGATAAAAAAACAACAACCCATTTAGTGAGACTAGAGAGATTAAATTGCTGCCATATCATGAGATTCTATATCAAGGACATTGTTTCATAATACCATGAGCATGAGGTTGGAAATGCTATGGTTAATACACAGTATGTCCATGTAAGTACTGAAAATAGTAAAAACAGAAGCTGAGATGTCCCATGTGGACAAGGGGGATCCGGTGGACATAGTGTACTTAGATTTCCAGAAAGCCTTTGACAAGGTCCCTCACCAAAGGCTCCTACGTAAATTAAGCTGTCATGGGATAAAAGGGAAGGTCCTTTCATGGATTGAGAACTGGTTAAAGGACAGGGAACAAAGGGTAGGAATTAATGGTAAATTCTCAGAATGGAGAGAGGTAACTAGTGGTGTTCCCCAAGGGTCAGTCCTAGGACCAATCCTATTCAATTTATTCATAAATGATCTGGAGAAAGGGGTAAACAGTGAGGTGGCAAAGTTTGCAGATGATACTAAACTACTCAAGATAGTTAAGACCAAAGCAGATTGTGAAGAACTTCAAAAAGATCTCACAAAACTAAGTGATTGGGCAACAAAATGGCAAATGAAATTTAATGTGGATAAATGTAAAGTAATGCACATTGGAAAAAATAACCCCAACTATACATACAACATGATGGGGGCTAATTTAGCTACAACGAGTCAGGAAAAAGATCTTGGCGTCATTGTGGATAGTTCTCTAAAGATGTCCACGCAGTGTGCAGAGGCGGTCAAAAAAGCAAACAGGATGTTAGGAATCATTAAAAAGGGGATAGAGAATAAGACAGAGAATATATTATTGCCCTTATATAAATCCATGGTACGCCCACATCTCGAATACTGTGTACAGATGTGGTCTCCTCACCTCAAAAAGGATATTCTAGCACTAGAAAAGGTTCAGAAAAGGGCAACTAAAATGATTAGGGGTTTAGAGAGGGTCCCATACGAGGAGAGATTAGAGAGGCTGGGACTCTTCGGCTTGGAAAAGAGAAGACTAAGGGGGGACATGATAGAGGTATATAAAATCATGAGTGATGTTGAGAAAGTGGATAAGGAAAAGTTATTTACTTATTCCCATAATACAAGAACTAGGGGTCACCAAATGAAATTAATAGGCAGCAGGTTTAAAACAAATAAAAGGAAGTTCTTCTTCACGCAGCGCACAGTCAACTTGTGGAACTCCTTACCTGAGGAGGTTGTGAAGGCTAGGACTATAACAATGTTTAAAAGGGGACTGGATAAATTCATGGTGGCTAAGTCCATAAATGGCTATTAGCCAGGATGGGTAAGAATGGTGTCCCTAGCCTCTGTTCGTCAGAGGATGGAGATGGATGGCAGGAGAGAGATCACTTGATCATTGCCTGTTAGGTTCACTCCCTCTGGGGCACCTGGCATTGGCCACTGTCGGTAGACAGGTACTGGGCTAGATGGACCTTTGGTCTGACGGCTTTTCTTATGTTCTTATGTTCTTATTCTCACCAGACATGAATGCTGTCCTTGAAAATAAGGGTTCGGATTCTCTGTCATTCTATTCCTGCTCTTGGCACAGAGATGTGGGCATGTACAAACTTTGTGCTCCCTTTTATTCTGAGCCACACAAGGATCTATCATAGCCCTACGGGTAATTTAGAGCCACTTCAGGGCTGCTCTAACTTGCAGTCTGTTTCACATAGTGCCACAAGAAAGAGAGACTACCCATATAGGTCAGTGCCCTTTGGCCAGGCCCCTACACTAGGGGTTGAGAGCAATATTGGTGAAAAACAATATTGGAGAAAAACACTCCTACACTGGTTGGGGAGGCTCCCAGTACAAGAGATATTCTCTTTAAGACACCTTTATGCAGCGAGATTGTCAGACAAAGTGGCCTTAGTGTAACTGAGGATCATGCCAAAAGATATCCAAGTGTGAAATCTCCAGTAAATACAGGAACAGAAATGCAAAAGAATGACTGGAACCATATGAGATTCCTTATCATCCATGATCCAGGGTTGATGCAAATCTATTTGAATTAAACAGGAAAGACAATCAGGATTCTTATAAGACTACAATTTATTAATTTTCTAATTTGGAGTTCCAAAACACACTGAATAGCAATGTAATAACAGACTGCAAATCATAGTTTGCTCGCCTCCATGAGATTCCAGATGAGATAACAATAGCTTGCCATAGGTAGGCCATGATTATTTCATGATTACTGAGATCTGAAGAAGCTCAAAAGCGTGTCTCTTCCACAAACAGAAGTTGTTCCAATAAAAGATATTACCTCATCCAGCTTGTCTCTCGTGATTATTTCAAAGCGTTTTATGGATACATGTGGCTAGCCCAAAAGGCAAGATGAGATATTGGTAATTCTGTTCCCCTATTACAAATCTAATATGCTTCCAGTGCTTAGGACGTATCCCTAAGTGTACGCGAACATCAGCAAGGTCCAGATCAGAGAGTTTGTCACCTTCCTCTAGAAGAGGAGTGATTGTTTGTAGGATAATTCTGCGATAACATTCTTGAATATCTCTTTCACTAGATATTGACTCTAGTCCCTGAGTTCCAGAATGGGTCTCAGCCCTCTAGTCTTTTGGGGTATTAGTTGTTGTCTTCTTCGTATCTCTGATGTAGATGTAGAACAACTATAATTTTACATTTAGTTGGTTTAACCAGATAATTGTGTCAGGAGTAGTGGAGTGTAATGCTTTGATGCCTCCTTGGTATTTGTGAATCAGGCATTGAATTGTTATATGTTCCATGGTCTGTTCTGGGTGACCACGGATGCACACTGGAGAGTTTTTAATTTTCTTTTTGTGCATCAAGAATCTGCATCTGCCATGATTTGTGCGGGTGAGGTTTAGGATTGCCCATAAGCTTTGTGGAAGATCGAAGCCAGGGAAATTCTCCATCTGGTCTTTCACAAGGTGTTTGTTTGTGACTTCTTGTGTATTGCACTCAACTTTCCAAGCTTCATCAGGGTTGAAGTCACATTGTGGGAGGTTAAGTGCGTGGGTCCAAAATGGTTAGTAGTAAAAACCCAGAATAAAAACTCTTCTCTTGTCTTCTTTGTAACACAGGCTTGCTGTCTTTTTACCAGGAGAGATTGGATTTTCTGCAGCATCTCTTCCTGACAGATATGTGCCAGAAAGTATTTTTTCAGCAAAGGAATATAGGTGAGGGAATTTCATGGGATTTTTTAATGCTGCATCATGTAGCCCCAACCAGTGCTCAGAGCCATTCCAAGCTGACATGGGCCTGGGCAGGGGGTGAAAGGCTATTAGTTTTCCTCTTATTTTTCTAAGGATTTTTTCTTTCCAAAGTAATTTAATTTAACAAATTTAGCAATATTTCATAACTATAAAAAAAGTCACAGTCAGTTACACAGAATTGATAGTTTGGGCACTATTTAGGCTAATAATATTCAGTACTGCAAGTTTCTGGAAATCTGAGCAAAGTTCTGAAGAAGAACAGTAAGTTCCTCTTTATTTATTTTTACTGAACTGCAAAAAATTATTGCTGCTTCAAAGTAGATTTATTTTCTGCCATTAAAAAAAACCCAATAATGCTCAGATCACAGTTTCCATCTGAAAAGCAAATGTTAAAGAATGTAGAAAATCTAAAATAAATATGTTTTAGGAGCTAAGTACACACATTACCTTCCAAGTGCCCCTAACAATTCTTAACTTACTTTCTACTGTTGGAAGAAAAAATAATGACCTATTTACATGACTGTTGAAACTTGCTCTGTAATTCTGGTGCCAGAAACTGAAACACAGTAATGACATTGAATAGGTAATTAGTATCTATTAAAACAGTATACAAACTAGGGCGTTTTCAAGGCGCTAACATCTGGTTAAACCACCTGAAGGGATTTGGCTTCCTAACAAAGCATCAAAGATGGTGGTGACTTCATAAAAGTTTTTATAAATCACTCACAGACAGGCTATCAAAGGATACAACAAACCCTGAGTTTTGTGTTATATTTCATGACTTTAAAAAAGTACAGTAGTAGAACCTTTTAATATATTTTCACTCCCCATTCAGCAAAACAAAACAAAAAGCTCTTCAAAATTGTCCCTTCCAACTCAGGAAAAGGAGTGGAGGCAGTCTCTCTTTACCTACAGTTGCAGGGAGCACTGGAGGGCTATGTAAATACAATGTGCATGTGTGCTGTCTAAAATTCAAGTCTTCATTTCCCCTGGAAGCAACGACAGCAGAAAAAGCAGACGGTCTTCTCTTCACTTCCTGTTGCAAGCTACTGCAGTGAGTGCAGGGATTCCTCTTTATTCCTCCCTCTCAATAGATAATGGCAGTTTCTTTGCTCCTCCCTTATTCAACCAAGGCAGAGGAGGAGGGAGATCTGATAATCCCTTCTGAATGCAGCATTTAACACCTATCTGATAGGTGGTGATAATTGCTGCATTCCAAGAGGATTAGTACAGTAGTCATCAGAGGTTAAAAACTTCACCATGGGCCATATCCTGTACCAAACTTGACTACAGAGGCTGCCAGGGAGGTTCTCCTAGGGCTTGTCTTTACTAGAGAATTTTCCTGTGTTTGAATCAAGTTAGCAGACATAATGCTCATGACTATGTAAACGAGAGCAAATTGTGTTCAGTATTGTGTCAGCCAATTGTGATCAAACATGGTTGGGCCCACCCCTGACATCCAATCCTCTCTCTTTCCAAGACCATATGAAAAACAAAAAATCATGATGTACTGCACATGAGGGCTTGACTCATCAGTGGTTCTGCAGTTTTACACCAATATAACTCCAACAGGAGTGCAGGATTTAAGTTATCAGCTGAATCAGGCCCTCAAAGTTCTTAATCCATCTTTACTGAAACTCCAACTCTAGAGAATGGAAGAGTAAAAGAGCCTTGATCCATGTATAAGTGACTGTGAAAGGAGGGATGTAATTTTCAGCTCCAGCTGCCTATGCACCTACACAGCCATTACCATAAGTCTAAGTTCTTCAAGACAGAGACTGGGGCTTTATTATATGTTGGTTTAGTGCCTAGCACAATGGGACCCTTGGTCTCTACACACTAATGCTATTCAAGTAATAAATAATTAATTATAACAATCAGCCATTGGGGCATGGGTAAGGAGGAAGTAGGTGTAAGTGAAGAAGAGTAACAGACAGTCTACATGGTGTTTTGGCCATGTATATTCACTCTGGCCAGGCTCCTTTAGTGGAAGTTGCACAGACCCATCAAAAATCTTCTGTCATGTAAAAATTGGATGCAGTCCCCCTGCAGAGCTGCTTTTAAAGTACTTTTGGTCCTTATGAGGGTTTGTGTTAAAAACTGGGACATAGGTGCTTCGGCCTAGTGGGCAGAGCAGGCATCAAGTCGGGGAATCAAAGCTAAGGATCAGAGTTGGAGTCAGATACCAAATGCCAGCACCAAGGAATGAATCAGAGTCAGAAGTGAGATCCAGGTTTGGTACCTGATGGTCAGGAGCTAGGTGCAAGGGCAGGAAGCAGAGAGAGTTAAGGATCAGGCATGGAGAAGGATTAAGGTGAGAGCTAGGAACGCGGAGCAGGTATCAGAAAAGGGTTGGATCAGGATTACAGAAAGCAGGCAACAGCAGGGTCTGATGTGGCAGAAGACGGCAGCAGCAGGAAGTCTGCACAGATGCTCAGACAGGCCACCCAGCTCACTTCCTGGCTTAAGTAGCAGGTGTGAGCCAATCAGGCAATGACAGGCTTTGGGTGCTCGAATAGAACTTCCTATGGGGTCTGAACTTCCACATTTAGCTAGCTGCAGCTTTGCCCATCTCCCTTGGTGACAATGGAGTGTCACAGAGCCAGGGCCCTCACAGCCTGGGGTTCTAAACCTGCATGCTTGGATTTTTACAGTTTGTAGGAAGGTCCCAAATGATTAATTGAACCTTGGAGACAAGATATTCAATTTTTCATTCTAAAAAAAGTTAGATATGAAAAGCCTCATTTATCCTAGTAACAATTATGTTTGTACATTATTTAGGCCAGAGTTTAGCATTATTTAGACCTGGTCTATGTTACGAAGTTTTGCTGGCAAAAGTTGTCTTTTGTCACCACAGGTTTGCATGCATCCACAACCAAATTTGATCCCCACCAGCAAAACCCAGACTTTCTGTCACCAAAATAAAACCACCTCCCTGAATGACAGAAGTCCCAGGCAGACTTAGAAGACCTACAAAAGGATCTCTCAGAACTAGGTGACTGGGCAACAAAATGGCAGATAAAATTCAATGTTGATAAATGCAAAATAATGCACATTGGAAAACATAATCCCAACTATACATATAAAATGATGGGGTCTGAATTAGATGTTACCATTCAAGAAAGACATCTTGGACTCATTATAGATAGTTCTCTGAAAACATCCACTCAATGTGCAGCGGCAGTTAAAAAAGCGAACAGAATGTTGGGCATCATTAAGGGATAGATAAGACAGAAAATATCATATTGCCGGTACCAAGGCCGGATTAACTCTCCTGTGGGCCTGGGGCTATTAGATTTTGTGGGGCCCCAAGGGGGGTTGGAGTGGGGGAGTGGGCTCAGGGCTGGGCCAGGTGATTGGGGTGCCGGATGGGGTGCAGCTCCAACTGGGGGTGGGCTCTGGGGTGGGGCCAGGAATGGGACAGGGGGTTGGAGTGCAGCAGGAGGTTCAGGGTGCGGGCTATGGGTGAGAGTCTGGGTGCAGGAGAGGGCTCAGGGCTGGGACAGGGGGTTGGGGTACAGGTGAGGGTGTGAGGTCTGGGAGGAAGTTTGGGTGCGGGGGGGGGGCGGCGCTGAGGCTCGGGGACTGGTGTCTGGCCCGCGGCATGGAGACTTGCCGCACGCCAGATGAAAAGCAGCGGGCCACATGTGGCCCGCGGGCCTGCGGAGCCCCCCTTAGCCTGAGGCCCTGGGCTGCAGTCCCCAAAGCCCCTGCATTAATCCGGCCCTGCATGGTACGCCCACATCTTGAATACTGTGTGCAGATGTGGTCGTCCCATCACAAAAAGATATACTGGAATTGGAAAAGGTTCTGAAAAGGGCAACTAAAATGATTAGGGATATGGAACGGTTTCCATATGTGGAGAGATTAATAAAACTGGGACTTTTTAGCTTGGAAAAGAGACGACTAAGGGGGGATATGATAGAGGTCTATAAAATCATGATTGGTGTGAAGAAAGTAAATAAGGAAGTGTTCTTTACTCTCTCATAACACAAGAACTAGGGGTCACCACATGAAATTAATAGGCAGCAGGTTTGAAACAAACAAAAGGAAGTATTTCTTCACACAACACACAGTCAACCTGTGGAACTCTTTGCCAGAGGATGTTGTGAAGGCCAAGACCTTAACAGGGTTCAAAAAAGAACTAGATAAATTCATGGAGGAGAAGGTCCATCAATGGCTATTAGCCAGGATGGGCAGGGATGGTGTCCCTAGCCTCTGTTTGCCAGAAGCTGGGAATGAGTGACAGGGAAAGGATCACTTGATGATTACCTGTTCTGTTCATTCCCTCTGGGGCTCCTGGCATTGGCCACCATCAGAATACAGGATACTGGGCTAGATGGACCTTTGGTCTGACCCAATATGGCCATTCTTATGTAAGTCTAATGCCATATTTCTGGTGACAAAATACCAGTGTAGACACTGCATTATTTGCACCGGCAAAAACAGTCCTCCAGCAACAGTCCCACAATGGCCCTGTTGAACTGTGTATATATATATATATATATGTTATAGCCACAGTTTATCAAGGGTAGAATCACCGAGTAGAATTATTCAATGGACAACCTAAAATACATGCCGATGATTCCGCAAGACAACACATACATTTATAATGTGCATCTGTATAAAAATAATTTTACATTTTCTTTCCTATCCAGTATGACTATAGACAGAAATATAGTTCAAATATATATATTTTCTGGCATTCAAACAGAACTGTTCATGTTACAGCATATGCAATTCTGACTTTCAGAAAATATAAATTTATAGTTAATCTGCAAAATACATGCACACAAAATATATTTCCATTAAGCCCAATGCTTAAATTAGACAGATTTAAGTTAAATTAAATGTACTTAAAATTAATTTAATTAAAATGTTGATTTATTATTTTTCCACATTTCTCTTTTTAATTCCTTTTCCAATGCACTAAAGAATTTATTGATATACATACTGCAATACAACTATATTCTGGTTTACATACAAGATAAATCTTATCTATGAGATTTTCATAAAGTCAATAGGAATGATGAAAATCCAAAGTAGTTTGTTGCTTGCTTGCTTGCTTATGCTCATGTGAAAAGTGCACTTAGGGAGCTTCTGAAGGTAACTGCTAATCCCGATGGACACTTTTTAAAAGATTTACTACCAGAAATTATGGAAAAACAGATTTCCAAACTATATTTTTCATTATATGCTTACCCATATTTCAAAATTATTGCTACTTAAATTATCAATATATACAAGCAGATTTTAGTATTTGCATCCGATTACCAGTTTGTTATAAATAGTTGGCAGATAAAGACCGTATCATCCTCCATAATTAGAAAGTGAGCATACAGTAGCACTATCACAATCTAAATAACACAGAGCAACATGAAAACTGTTAGGTCACCAAAATGAACAAGGTGGCATAGAAATATGAAAAGGGTTGATTTACCATTCATGTTTCTGTAATATTTGCCTGCACCAGGGTAACAAAACCATTTGTAAATGATTCTTGCTGATCTTAAAGGATTTTTTAGATGAAAAAAACATTTTAAAAGTAAACTACTAAAACTCTGTGGGGTACACTTCCAGCGACCACGCTGCTATAAGGAGGGAAATGAAATTGTTACAGTATACTTCTTGCAGCTCCACTTTGTGTAATCTGGTTAAAATAGAATGTAAGATACAGTTCAGTTGCTACCAGAACCAGAATAACTTGCACAAATACAGTCAGTTTTACAGGGGAAATTATTAGTGATGTAATAGCAGTTAGAATGATATTGGCAGTTACATTTGTGAGAATACCCTGAACTCTGTTTCCAATATTTACCACAGTGTGTTTTAATACAGGTGAAGTGATAAGTTATCTGCTACATATTCTTTCTTCTTAATTTCAAATTCCTTTACAAGAAAGTTTCCAGAAACGCAACCTGACTTCAAAAGTTCTACTGAAACTTGCCTATTTTGTAATCAAGGTAAGTTCAAATTTTGTTTGTTTAATTATTTTTCCAGGCAAAAAAAAATTGGCAGCCAGCAGGCCACCTTCAAGTAGTCAACACCATGGGGTGGTCAATTTTCTTTTGTTCTCTGCTCTTCATTGCCCTAGAGGTGCTGACTACCAAAAAGTGAAGCTCTTTCTCCAAGACCACTTTTAAAGCCACTTTATGAATTGGTCATTGCTACCAAAGACTTGTCTGAAGATGTTGATATATCTATGTGCCGATGATTTTCAGCAAAACTTTTAAGTGTGTGGTATGTCAGTCTTACAGTTCAATGTTGTTCACATTCTCTAGCATTATTAACCTTCAGTAGAGGAACAAACACCGATTTTTAATGTCCTCTGGAAGTTCTTTTTCTGTGTATATCTGATTGAAAACTTTTCACAGATAAGCTTTTCAATCTTCATTCAGGTATTGTAACATTTCAACCACAACACCATCCTCCACAGCTATTTTTCATTGCTTTTATAATGTTTAGCACTCTTTCTAGTTCCCACATTGTAATATGCAGTGCCTTTTCTTCTCCTCTTTCAATGTATATGTCTTCAGGATCATCAGAAAGTTCATTCCCATATTCCATCAATCTTTCCAGGGTGTTGTTGGTTCCAGAGCACAGTCTGCCATCCTTAGTTTTAATGCAGCTCATTTTTGAGACAAGAATTAGCAGAAGTCAGTTTGGTTTCTGCCCAGGAGCAGGTACGAGGACGCAGTCTTTACCTTTAGGAGTTTATGTGAGCATGCATGAGCATGAGCATGCAATAGAAGTGCAAAGGTAAATTTATTTGTGCTTTTGTGGCTTTTGAGAAAGCATGTGATAAAATCCAAGATAACGAGATAACACATTCTTGAAGAATGTAATATTGACCCCCATGATCTACAATTAATAGAAACCCTGTATTGGGAACAGAGAGCAGCAATCCAAATGAACTATGAACTATCTGACTACTGCAGTATCAAGAAACATGCCCACCAAGGTTGCATCCGATCTTGCCAATTATATAACATGTAGATAAAAGGTATAATGAGGGAAAGCTTAGAAGATACCAATCAGGTCATACAGGTCAATGGCATATACATCAACAACTAAGATATGCCAACAACCTAGTTTGCATTGATTTGAATAGGGAAGAACTTCAGGACATGGTTATTGCTGTGAACAATGCTTGCAAGAAATACGGAATGGCAATCTATGTTATGAAGACAAAAAGTATAAAACACAGTAAACACAGTAACACAAAAAGTAGGTAACAAGTAGTGGAACAAGTGTCAGTATGAAAAATTCAAGCATTCAAAAACTTCAAAGATGCAGAAATATAAAAGAATAGCTCTTAACATGTAAGCGCCGTGTAACGTAAAATCTCTTCCAAATTATTGAGTATTTCAAAGGTTTTCAGGTGACCAGTCTATCTTGTTTCTGTAAGTCTTTGCAGGTGTTGGCCTTTGTAGAGCACACTTACTTCATGCTTGCCAAAAAATCTGAATACAGAGTTACAATTTGAGAACATATTTGCCATTGTTGAGTTCTTCTCACATACGAGTAAGCATCAGTCATAACTGGTGAGTGAAGCAGTGCATGTAAGGTATCTGCTTATTTAACGTTTCCTGTACACCTCCTTAGCACCCTGACAAAACTTTGGAAGCTTCAGAGCAAGAACATAAAGTATTTTGAGGGTAAAAACCCAGTTTATGGAAGTCTTTCAAATTTGTTGTGCAATATCTTCGGTAGTGAGGCCATGTAATTGGGCTACTCCAATAAGTCTCTTCTTGGCTTTGCCATCAACAGAGTAGTGAAAACAGTGGACAAATTTTCTACATTTGCAGCATCCCTTGTAGTGTCACATTTCAGGCAGAGGAGTTTGATGTCACCATTTTTCTGAGTATCTTCAACAATATCTTTCCAAACTATCTTCTTCATAATATTAATGATTTAATTCTGAATTTCAGCAGAAGTGTACTTTGCATTTTTTGGAATGGTTTTCAAAGCATCCTTGAATTTTGGATCTTGTCCTGCAGTATACTTAAGTAGGTACATGAAAATTCCTGATGAATTGTTCAGAGGAAGATCTAAGTCTTTGAAGTTTATGATAGCTTGCTCTCCTCTCAGAGGCAACTCATTTCTCACAGCAAACTGGATAATTTATGTAAGGTTTTTAAATAGTACCCATTTCATTCAATGTGTGAGGATGATACCAAAGCACTAGTTGTAGTGCCTAAAAAAGGAAGTTATAAAATATCATAATCAAATTCATAATTCAGTAATGTTATTGAGCAAATGAATAAACTGAAATAATAAAATTAGTAAATTTTCTGTATGCTGGATCTACCATATCAAGTTTTAGAGCTTTCTTGAAGATAAGGGATTTAAAGTTTATACGGGTGGAAGATACTGTTTATAAAGGTTTTCTTTTTTCCTCTCCCTCCTCTTGGCATGGTGATTCATGGTTATTCAGGGTGGGGAAATTTCCTCCTTTCTTAGTTTTCCATGACTAGGGTTTTCTTTTCAGTTTCAAGTTGTTTCATTGTATTCTCATTAATTTTAATGGTCCACCATTGTCTTTTCCTAGATTGTACAAGGCTTGACCTCCATCTAGTGAAGCAGAGTCACCAGAATTACGACCGACAAACTCAGACTAAGAAACTGGAGGGCAAAAAAATCTGGAACAAACATCTTATTTCTACAGGGCAGGCAAAGAAGTTTTGTGGGAGCCAGTTCTTCCTTATACCTTCCCTTAGCTACAGGCCTGCAGTCCGGTAACAAAAGTTCCTCACCTTCAAGAGTCTGAAAGCTAGGTGGTAGATGACAGGAAACAGAAGAACTTGTTTGTCCATGGTGGGAAAGGACATTTTGGAAGGCACAGAAAAGGAGGATGAAATAGGAAAGAAGAGCTAGACTGGAGGATTTTAGCAGGGTAAATGGGGGATTTTAAGGAGAGAGAGAAGACATTGGGTGAAGGCTATGAGACGGAAGACTTTGAGAGGGAAGGGAGGCTTCAGGGAAGAAAGTGAGAGAGTGACAAAACCTTGAGAGTCTTTAGTGGGAGGGAGGAGACAAAGATGAAAGATATAAGAGCACGAGCCAAAGACGGCTGTTGAGGAGTACCAAAAAAGCACAAAAAAGTAAGCAGGCCAAAAATTGCTGGGAAGGCCAGAAGATGCCAAAGTAAGGTGAGCAGCACATCAAAAGTGCCTACAGTCATACAGTATTTCTGTGTCAGAGTTGTAATTAAAACCCAGGCCTCCTAATTCTAGGCCTGAGCTCTAATTGCTAAATCAAACTCTTTTTAATAGGGAAAGGGGGAAGGGCAGAAAAGAACAGTTCAGAATACTAAGGAATTATACTGCCACATCTTTTTTTAAAGAAATAACATCCTTCATTATTCAGTTGGATCTGAATTCAAATAGCAATTTAGATATTCTTTCCAAAATCTCCATTTTTAGAATATCAAAAACGGAACTGCAGTATAACAAAGATGGCATGGCACACAGCTTTGAAAAATGTTCACTCAGAATTCTTTAAAAAGTTTAACTTTCTCAATAAAACATACCTCCATCGTAGTTTCTATCTAGCCAATCTGCAGTCAGTTGTTTCAGATAAAGGTTTGTTTTCAGTACAAAGCTTGCATTCTATTCTAACTGCCAGTGTTAACCCTTTTTAAAAAGTATTTTCAATAGGTCCATATGTCCGAATCTGACATCTCTTGTATTGATGTCATCTGATGTTTGAGAGATATCAATAATGAGTTAGGAACATTAACATTTACAACAATTTTTGCTGTTGCACATGAAAAAAGATTTTATTTATTCTCAGTATTTGTTCAATGTTTGTTACATGTTAGCTAGGCATTAACCTAAAAGTGGAACGGCTTAACTACTATCTACTGATTGCCTCTTACTAAAAGACTGTTTTAATTATTCCTTAAAACTTTAAGATATAAAAATATCTTTTTTTTCCATTTGAAATGATACATTCACTTTCTGTCTTAAGAGAATAGATTTTGCATTTTAAAAGCTACACTATTGCCTGACTTGACCAATTTTTGACATAGATTCCAGGAGATGTTTGATAGAAGAACTGCTGGCTCTCATTTTAGTTGATATGACAGTTTTTATAATTGCCAAAAAATACATTTGGATTTTTATTTCTGCAGATTGGTGAAGCCAGTGCATGCATGAACAGGCATTCTGTATGCATTAATCTTGCTTAATACACAAAGAGTGGGTGTTCACACGTAGCTGCCTAGGTCTATGGTTCAGGAAAATTAACATTTTAAAAAGATTCACTGTCAGATTATTAACTTTTAAAGAAAGACTCCTTCCCTGTGTTTATATATGAATACCTTACAGTAGAAACATTGATTTAAAATTATACTTTTCAACTTTTTATGGTGCTTTTCTCAGGGTCATATGGGAGAAGGTAGAAGAGGAGACATAATTGGGACGGGGGGGGGGGGGGTAGGAATTCTATGACGTAACCCTACAGAGGCCTGGCCTATAGAGTTTTTGTACAAGGGTGATTTTGATTACAAGGGTGATTTTTTTTAACCAAAACAGTTATATTGGTACAACGCCCTTGTATAGATGCAGTTATATCGGTATAGGTTATTCTCATTCCCACGTGGGAATAGCTATACCAAAACAACTGTGGTACAATTTTGAGGAGGTAGACAAGACCTGAGCTATAGAAATCACCAAGAAATCTTATGTAATTCTGCTCTAGGTATGAAGGTACAGAGTTTCTGTCTCCCTGGTCTTGGAAAAAGCCTTCAAGGCCTCCTGGTGAATCTCTGAAGTTATTCTCATGTATTCCAGAATCTCAGCTTTCATTAAATTGCTAGCTGTTATGTTTGTGAAGAAAACCTCAGAAATGTGAACTACATGTATCAATGCAGAGAAGTCTCTGCAAGTCTATAGACAGCCTGGAAAGAATAATTACTTATCCCTGCAGTAACTGTGGTTCTTCAAGATGTGATCATAGAATCATAGAAGATTAGGGTTGAAAGAGGCCTCAGGAGGTCATCTAGTCCAACCCCCTGCTCAAAGCAGGACTGACACCAATTAAATCATCCCAGGCAGGACTTTGTCAAGCTGGGCCTTAAAAGCCACTAAGGATGGAGATTCTACCACCTCCCTAGGTAACCCATTCCAGTGCTTCACCACCCTCCTAGTGGAAATAGTGTTTCCTAATATCCAGCCTAGACCTTCCCCACTGCAACTTGAGACCATTGCTCCTTGTTCTGTCATCTGCCACCACTGAGAACAGCCGAGCTCCATCCTCTTTGGAAGCCCCCTTCAGGTAGTTGAAGGCTGCTATCAAATCCCCCCTCACTCTTCTCTTCTGCATACTAAGCAAGCCCAGTTCCCTCAGCCTCTCCTCGTCAGTCATGTGCCAACCCCCGATCATTTTTGTTGCCCTTCATGGACTCTCTCCAATTTGGCCACATCGTTTCTTTAGTGGGGGGCCCAGAACTGGGCACAATACTCCAGATGTGGCCTCACCAGTGCCGAATAGAGGGGAATAATCATTTTCCTTAATCTGCTGGCAATGCTCCTACTAATGCAGCCCAAAATGCCGTTAGCCTTCTTGGCAACAAGGGCACACTGCTAACTCATATCCAGCTTCTCATCCACTGTAATCCCCAGGTCCTTTTCTGCAGAACTGTTGCTTAGCCAGTCGGTCCCCAGCCTGTAGTGGTGCATGGGATTCTTCTTTCGTAAGTGCAGGACTCTGCACTTGTCCTTGTTGAACCTCATCAGATTTCTTTTGGCCCAATTCTCCAATTTGTCTAGGTCACTCTATCCCTACCCTCCAGCGTATCTACCTCTCCCCCCAGCTTAGTCCATGGATTCCACTCTTGGGGCACACATATCAATATCGAATCCCAGAGGAGTAGGACTTCATAGTAGTGGGGAAGGAGGGTGGGTCAGAAGATCCATGGGGGCAACATGTCTCAAAGACTCACAATTACTGTACGGTAAGTAACCATTCTTTGAGTAATTGTCCATCTGGATTTCATCCTTGGTGACTAACAAGCAGTTGTCTCTTTGCTTGGAGGTGGGTATTCAGAGTCCTACTTAAATAATGACTGCAGAACTGATCTGGAAGCATCTTGTAAAATCATAGAATCATAGAATCTTAGGACTAGAAGGGACCGCAAGAGAAGAGAATAACAGCCGTTACTATATCAAGTGTGTGATATGTAACTTTCCCAAGGGTTGAGTAAGGCTTGGGAAAGAAGACCAGGAGGTGAATGGATTGGTTTATATGGAATTCTGACACAACTTTGGGAAGAAACTTGGGATGAAGCCTGAGAGTAACCCTGTCCTTATGCAACACTGTATAAAGGGGGATTGCCATGAAGGCCTGAATCTCCCCTTCCCTTCAAGCTGATAATACTAAAAATGTAGTCTTAATAGATAGCTGGTATAGGGAACAGACTGCTAAGAGTTCAAAGGACCCATCAACCCAACTAATACTATAGGGAGGTCCCAAGACCGAAGGGGGTCTCGAACCAGGGGAAAAACATGAGTAAGGCCCTCAAGGAATCTTCCACTGTAGGGTGGGAAGAGACAGTATGGCCTCGAATACAAGGGTGATGTGCAGAAATTGTCGCTAGATGGATTTTTATGAAGTTGATGGAAAGCCTAGATTGTTCCAGGGTTAGCAAATAGTCCAATATTTCTGAAAGTGGTGATGTCAAGGGAGAAAGCTGGTGCTGAGATGCCCTAATAGAAAGCCTCTTCCATTTAGCTTTGGAAGTCAGTCTGGTTGAAGATTTAATGCATTGAACCAGAATATTTTGAACCTCAGCTGCACAACCTCTTTCGGTGGACATAGTCTAGCCACCATCCAGGCTATGAAATGTAATGGTGCAGGATTTGAATGTTGTTCTTTGAGACTATGTTGGGCAGAGCCAGTATGGTGATGGGAGGTTGTGTTGAAAGGTCCATCAGATACCTGTACCAGAACCATCTGGTTGCTTCTGAGGCTATCATAATTATCAGTCCAATGTCTTGTTTCTATTTTCCTTGGTATGATGGGAATTGGTGGAAAGTCTGGTTTTCAGGGGATACAAAAGGCATGTCAGGGAGTCTGGGGCTCGAACCTCTTCTTGAGCAAAATGTCTGATGCTCGTGATCCTGGTCTGTGGCAAACAGGTCTGTTTCTGGGAATCCACACTTGAAACCAATGTTCTGTAGGACAGTCTTTAACAGACCACTTGTTGTTTAAGAATTGCCTACTGAGTTCATCTGACAAGGTGTTTTGAAGACAAGGAAGAGGTAGAATGCCACCAGTTCCATAGCTAAATAGCCTCCTCACAAAGTGGAGATGATCTTGTTCTCCCTTGTCCTATGAGCTGAATGGACTGATATATGGAAATAGGACTCTTTCAGGTTGAGAACCAGGAAACAGTTTTGAAGATTTAATGATGGAATTATGGAAGCTAGAATCACCATCCTGAACTTGAAACAGCAGATGTAGATGAGATAGATATTGAAGGTCCAGGATGGGCCGCCAACCCCCTTTCTTTTCTGAGATAAAAAAAGTAATGGTGATAAAACCCCTGCTTGTGAACTCTAAAGGCACCTTCTCTATTGCTCCTAGTTGTAAAGAGGAGTCTACTTTAACAGTTTCTTGGGAGAAGGGTCCCAAAAAGGGACGGGGAAGATGGGAAGGTTTGGGAAAGGATTGGAGCTGAATAGGATACCAGTGCACAGGTTCTCTGTGGCTGATGGTAATATTGGGCCAGTGTCTGAAGGACACCTGCAGGCATGACTGGTTTCTCCTTGGGGCTGGAACATAGAGGCCCAAAGAGTGCAGAGTCAACCTTGCGTCTTTTAAGGAGCAGAGGACCTTATCCATTCCAGAGTTGAAAAGTTTTTTGCCCCAAATGGGAAGTTCTCAACTGTTGCTTGGACCTCCCTGGAGATTCCTGAGGACTGAAGCCATGACAGCCTCCTCCCAGATATTGCAGTGGCTATAACACATGCCATGGTGTCAGACACATCTAGTGTAGCCTGTAATGAAGTACAGATAGTCAATTGTTCCTTTGCCATAATAGTCTTCATTTCTTCTTGGTGGTCCTTAGGAAGTTTGTCTATAAACTGAGACAACTTATCCAAGTTTAAGTAGTCATATTTGGAGAGGAGTACCTGATATTTTGCCACCCTCATCCAGAGGCCAGCTGACTGAGTACACATTGTGACTGAAGATGTCCAATTTCTTTTATTTCTTCTCCTTAGGAGGTCCTTGTTGTTTTGAGCTTTCCTGAATAATGGCTGCTATGAATTAACCCAGTGCTGAATGTGAGTATAAAATATTCACATCCCTTAGTAGGTACCTGGTACCAACTGTCAGCTCATTTCAACAGGGCTGGGATGGATGCAGGTGTGTGCCATAGATTTTCTGCATGCTCCAATAGTCCCTTGGTGTGGTATGTACAAGAGTTTTATATTGTCTCTCATAAAGCGCATGGTTGAAACACCTTGAATTTATCCACAGAGGCAGATATGGGAAGTTTCACTTCCTTGTGTGGGGAAGATGAGCAGATTGCTTCAGGGATCAGTTGTTCTTCCCCTTAAAGCTGATGCTGTTCCTCACTTTCTTCCACTTGCTTCTCCAGTATCTGAGGCTGTATCACCTGGCTTGTCTGAGATGGTTTAAGTGGTCTCTTTGGAGAGGATGATCTAGCCATAGAGATAATGGATAATGCAGGCTTTCTGGAATAGGGCTGGCACCACAGGGAATGCATTAGGGCCCTGACTATTAAGAGCAGGAGTTTAGAGGTGTGGGGACACATGGGGAAGGAGGTGTACTGGTGAGTCCAAAGCTGATGGTTTGGTTATCACCATCTTAAATCTCTCAAGAAGAGACTACTTTGGAACTGGTCCACCAGTAAGTCACTCGGCATCTTGTCTGGTTTAGGTACCAAGACAGTCATTGCCAAGGGTGCTATAGAGATAGTAGGTAAAGAGGTACTTGGTGCTGGGGATACAGGTTCTGAGGCACTTGAAGCTCTGGTACCAGGGTTCTTACACCAAGAGCAGCACGGTCAACTGATTTAGTAGGTATCATGTGTGCAGTATTGGAGGTAAGAACAGGGGCACTGGAAAGAGCCTTCTCGGGCTTTTGGTCCTTAGACTACTAGCTCAAGATAAGTCATGAATCCAATGACTTGTCTCAACTTCATAGGTGCCCGCTTGGGTTGTGGCTCATCTCTTGAGCAGTGGCTCTTTGCTACTCATGTCAGAAGACTATGATGCTGAGGTAGTGGTAAAGGAATGGAGTCTTTGAGTAGATATGGCCCAGGACATCAGGGTGAAATCTCTGCTCACCAGGACCCGAACAGAGAGAGACTGACCAGATTGCTGAGGCCTGGCTGTAGCCTTCCTCTCAGTGTCGGAGGAGACTTGAATCAATCTCTTGAGGAAAAACAACTTCAGGCAGGCTGCTTTGGCTCTTAGAGTGCACTTGGAGAAAGGAATATATACCTGCCCCTGGAAATTTCCACTACTTGCATCCGAAGAAGTGGGTATTCACCCACGAAAGCTCATGCTGCAAAATGTCTGTTAGTCTATAAGGTGCCACAGGATTCTTTGCTGCTCTTGGAGAAAGAGTCACATATGGAACATGGCTCTGGGATGTGTGCCTCTCCTACTATGGTTATTTATTGTTTGTATTACCATAGCACCTTGACACCATGAGTCCCTCATATTAACAGGTATTGAAGTAGCACATGAGTGACAGGTCTTAAATTCCATGATTCAGCTTCTACAATGATTCTAGTACCTCTGTACCAGAATGGAGAACACTTCTAGCCTAACTGAAACTTATGTAATGGAAAAAAAATAATATTTATTTTCTAATGAGTGATTAACTACATAAACTGACTATAGTTCAAACTAACAGTACCACAATGTGCAGAGAAAGGGAATGGAGTTTAATATGTGGTCAGAGCTTGAAAGAGTACCACCACCTTTCCCCACACTCCCTCTTATCCTGCTCCCATGTCCCAAAGAGTTAGGAAGGGACATGAGAATTCAGAATGGGTTATGGATGGCTTTCCACTGGTTGTAGAAAGCTTTGGACATACAGTAGATTCCTGCTTGAGAAAGGAATGCTGACATTTGTTCTTAAGTCTGTACTTCACAGGATATATACTTAACAAAAAGTTGGGCCTGTCCTTTCCTGTGGAAGATGAGAATTTCTATTTCCAACCATAAAGTAGGGTGGGGCAGTAGGCCTTTTTCTCCTTTAAGGCCTAATCCAGTATATCTCCAGTCAGCCAGAGGCCTTTAAAGGGAAGGATCAGAGATGGAGATTGGAGGCAGTATGTGTGCTTTTCCCATCCTGTCATCTCTCCTGAGTGTGTTACCATCTTTCCCTTCCCCCCTCCAAGGATGCCAGTGCCACTGGCCAATCATATCCAGTGGTGCCAAATTCAAAACTGTTGAACTGTGGTATAAAAGCTCCTCTCTCAAACAACTGCAACATCTGTCCAGCAGAGGTAACAAAAGGGGAAACTGGAGTGCAGTGGGAGCAGACTGTTGGTGGAGAAATGAATGCTGTCAGTCACAGTTTCTATTACCATAGAGCCTCCTGCCAGGGCCATCACTGCTGCTCCTCTTCCTCCTCCCAGACACTTCTTTAAACACCTATAAAAATGCTCACTACATTCTCCATGTTTTTGAAATATTTCCCACCATAAAAGGATTAATAGATTCAATATTTCAGTCAGCTGTGCCATATCCATACCTGAAGTCTTTTATATAGAAATGGGGTAGGAATTAATATGATACCCTACATACAATGCAAAGATGATGATCATGGATATAAAAGCATACTTCTAGTTAGAATACAATTCTAAAGAGGTTTGCTAAATATAGCTGCAGATATGCAGTTTTCAAAGACTAGTGTTTCAGGCTTGGGCTGAGTCTACACTAGAAAATTAAGTCGACATACGCTGCTTTGCATCGACCTAGTTATGCATGTGTCTACACTGAAATTATCTCCCACTGATGTAAGTGCCCCATTACACTAACGTATTAACACCGCCTCCCTGAGCTGCGTAGAACCATGGTCGATGTACGGAGGTCACTGCAGCATGCGTGTAGACACTGCGTTACTTATGTCAGCCAAAACGGTCCTCCAGCAGCTGTCCCACAATGCCTGACACTGACCACTCTTGTCACAATTGTGAGCTCCACTGCCAAGGGATTACATAGCCCTTTCCCTTTAAAACGCCCCTGAGAATTTCTGAAATGCCTTTCCCCGATTGTCCAGTTGAGCGAGCACACCTAGCAGCAAACCATTGTTCTGTGCAACTGCCTAGCTGACCATGCTGGCTCCACTCTCCAGCCATGCTCCTGCCTGGAGTACACAGGAGGTGTTGGATCTCCTGGGCCTTTGGGAAGGAGAGGCTGTGCAGGCATAGCTCCGAACCAGCCATTGAAATGTCAACATCTACGAGCAGACTGCTCAGGGGATGCAGGAGAAGGGGTGCAACAGGGACCAGCAGCAGTGCTTTGTGAAAGCTAAGGAACTCTGGCAACATACCAGAAAGCCTGGTCGGCCAACAATTGATTGGGTGCAGAGCCACAGATCTGCCACTTTTACAAACAGCTGCATACCATACTTGGTGGAGACCCCACCACTACCTCACACACCACTATGGATATCCCTGAAGAGTCTGTTTGGAGCTTTTGTGAAGGATTATTTTGAAGTTGAGAATGCACGGCCTCAGGCCCAGAAGCAGCATTCCACTGTTTGCAACTGCTCCATGAACTCCACCAACAACCTTGAATTGGTTCTCGCTGTCCCACAGCAAACTGATTGCCTGGAAATCGTCATGTTCCTCACCCCTCTTCTTCCAGCTTTGCAAATACTGGAGATGTGCTTGCAACACTCAACAATAGTGCAGAACTATGCAGGCTCCATGCTTCTGTCAAAGAGGTGGACAGTGACAAGTCTCACACAGGTTTATGGGAAATTTAAAATAGGTATGAAAATTATGGGATAGAGATATTATGGGATGGAGAACATTGCCATATGGGAAGTTGATCCCTTGCTCCCAATCACCACTTTATGACTCATTTCTGCCCCACCATTCATTGCCAAAACTACCAAAAGACAGTGTGCTGAACTGCGGCGGGTTGCACAGTGGGATACTTACTCACGGTGCACCACACTATGCATGGACACAAGCACTCCTGGTGAGTATGCACTGCATTGACACAAGGAGCCAAGTATGCGTGCACACGAGCAAAACTTTGTAGTGTAGATATGGCCAAGGTTAACTCCTAAAGGAAGGAATGTGTTGATAGAAGTAAATCTTGGTCTATGCTTTCCATACTGTCTATGGGCTTTTTGGCTGACAAAGTAGCATTAAAAAACCACTGAAGTTCAGTAATGAAGAGATCAAAAAGTCAGTAAGTATAATGCAGACTTCATGTAGAAATGTGAAGGATTATTTTGAAGTTGAGAATGAAGTTTATTCTTTTGAATATTCCTTACCTAATGCAGTTACTATTTTAAACTCTGTTGGGGTTCAGTAGTGCTTGGAGCATTTCCAGTTCAGTCAATGAAGGCAAAATGGAAACAAACATATATATGTGTGTGTGTAAATATATATTCAGGGGTCAGATAATCTTAATTAAACTACTTTTGTATGAAGGTCCTGGAAGATTTTACAAATGCAATTCCAACCTGAACATATGCTTTATTTGGAATATTTGTTCCAAAGTATATTCAGATTTATGGTAGGATTTGGGGGGTTAGTAAGCAGCTATTGATGTTAGAAATATCATGAAGAATTTTGGCCAAGTAGAACAGGCCAGATGGTCAAGGCAAAGCTGTGAGTTTTTTGGGTTTCTGCAATAATGCAACTTTTAAGATGAAGGTATTTATCAGTCTGATCTGGCAAGTTAAACTCAGGCTGAAACTGTATAAATGTATCCAAGGTATTATTGTACAGATCAACACTCAGAGTAATAAACCTCATGGTCTAGCCACTTATACCAGATGAATAAAACTCTCCTGACCTTCAGAAGAGGATTAAGCCACCAGGGGGCCTGTATAATTAAACTGGAGTATTTTACCTGCCTCGGTCTATATTTTCTAGCTACTTATACAATTTCTTTACATTTCTGATCATTTTCTTTACTTGCTGCTTCCATCAATGCCTTTATTCTATACTCTTTTCTGACCAGCCCATCAAAGAAATAATACAATATTAACTGAGCTTTGCAGTAGGGGAGAGAATACAATAAATCATTGTTGTGCTACCATTTATATATGCTTAGATTGCTGGAAGGGGGAAGAAGGAAAAATGGGATCCAGCCTACTGTTATTGTTCATGCTGTTAGATTTTGTCACATTCAGAGAGTACTATATTTTTCCATAAATGGTGCTTAATCTGCTAGAGTAGCTTCAATCTAAAAACATAGTAAAAACATTTTTCTAAAAAAGAAGAATCCTATATTTAGATTTTTTTAGACAAAAATTAATAAATGAATGTAAAGTCTCCTAGAGATAGCATCAAGGACCAATTCAAATAAATGGTAGGTGGCTGGACACCACATAAGAATCAATTTTGCAATTAGGCTTTAATATTCAAAGCACATATATGTTTGTAAAGTGCTCTGAAGACTAACTACTGAGTATTGTTAGTCACAAAATCTAGTCCAATAGATACCTGTGTGTGTGTGTGTGTGTGTAAGTGAGTGAGAGAGAGAGACAGAGAGTCTGACCTGCCCCAGAGTAGCCAATAATTAGAACCCTGCACAGATACAAATTTATATCCGTGGATGCAGATATCTGCGGATATAAATCGGTATCCGCGGAACCGCAGGGCTCTCCCAGGAACCACAGCGGTGAAAGGAGTAGAACATGGGGCCGCCACTCCCAGGAGCCAGCTCCCCGCACCGGCAGCTCCTCCAGCGCATCTGTACTGCCCACAGCCCCACCCCTTCCACACAGCTGTGTCTCCTGTTTGGGGGTGTGCGCGCCGCTTGAACACAAGAGTGCGACCAGGGACAGATGCTGATGAGCCTGGTGCCCTGGGTGAGGCTGGGGGCAGTACAGCCATGCCGGAGGAGCTGCCAGCGTGGAGTGCTGGCTCCTGGGAGCAGCAGCCCCATGTTCTGCTCCTTTCACTGCTGCGGTTCCCGGGAGAGCCCTGTGGTTCCATGGATACCGATTTATGATCTGCGGATATAAATTTGTATCCACACAGGGCTCTACCAATAATGGTTAGGGCACTTACCTGGGATCTGGGAGACCCAAATTCAATCCCTTTACTGCCTGATTCAGAGTAGGGACTTGGACCTCGGTTTCTCACATCTTAGGTGTGCCCCCTAACCACCAGGCCATACACAGTCTCTTTCTGTCCAATGAATATTTCATTATAGATACCAAGTGGAACAGCTCCAATAGAGAAAGAGAGAAACTATTAGCCTGGTGGTTAGGGCACTCAACTGGGGTACACTAACAGATCCACATAGCTCCAAAAGCTGCTAACCTAGTGAAAACAGGTTATACTCATTGACATGCATTTGCTAGAATATGGAAGTATTATCTTTATAAAGGACAAGTGCCAAGCTGACCCTTTTACATTTATCCAGGTAAGATTATACTATGTAAAACTGAGCATGACAATTATCTTTCCTGTCTTGTTATAAATTACTATCCTGGCAGCCATACACTGAACAAACAGGTAACACCCACAACAAAATTAATCCTTACATTTCATAGAGAAATGTTATTAGTACAAGTGTACAAGATATTTAACTAGAGAATCAACAAATACCTTGACAAGTCAATCTGAGAAAGAATTTACTTTCTCAGTATTTTTGTTTACTTAGATTTCAGTTATGAAAAGTTGTTATAGGGAGTTAATGATTGTAATTCAGCCAGTTATTGTACAGCACACTTGCCTTTAAGCAGTTTTTTTAGTATTCCTTGCTCTGGAGTGGAAAAAAAAGTCTTAGAAATGGGACAATATGAAAGAAAGCATGTGAATGTCTGAGGAAAAAATTAAAGTGCAAAAGAAGCTAGGGAAAGGAAAAGAGATCTAGCTGAGTTAGAGGTGGAAAAACAAGTAAGGAGTAAAAGAGATAAAGGACATCAAAAACGTTTTGATACCTTAGAATAAACCTCTAGACTTAATTCTGAGCTGATCTTTACGCACATTAAGAAAGAAATTTCAGTCTAGTCTATTTATAAATAAACTTTAAAAGATCAGGAGAAAAATATAGTAATAAAGAGACTGCCTCTTCGGGCTTGTGTACACAGGAAGGTAATAGATGTGATTTAAAACCAACATAACTATTTGGTATAACTTCTTGAGTGGACACTCTTATTTCCAGTGTATGAGTGGCTTTTTAAATTTAGTTTCTGTCACTTGAGAAGAGATTTAAACTAAACTGAAAAAGCTACTCTTATGGCAGAATCAGAGTGTTCATGGGGGGAGGTATCATCACATTCTGGGGTGAAAATTCAGACCAGTGAGGGGTTGTGTCACCACCTGTCCTGTAACCCTGGATGCCTCTCAATGCTTTGCTGTTGTAGCTCCCAACCGGGGCCTTTCACAATGAGCCTTAGAGCATGCAGGTCACACCCTGAGTGTCTGTGTGCTAGATAGACCTGGGTCAGCAGCAGGGGCGGATTAATAATTTTGCCGCCCCTAGGCCTGGAAATAATTGCCACCCCTGGCCCCGCCCCGACTCCACCCCTTCCCCAAAGTCCCGCCCTAACTCCGCCACCTCCGTGCCCCTATTGGATCCCTTCCCCAAATCCCCGCCCCAGCCCCGCCTCTTCCCCAGCACGCCGCGTTCCCCCTCCTCCCTCCCTGCCCAGCGAAACAGCTGTTTCGCGGCGCAAGCGCTGGGAGGGGAGAGAAACAGGAAGCGGCGGCATGCTCGCGGAGGAGGCAGCTGAAGCAGGGGAACTTCTCCGTAGGTGCTCAAATTTGCCGCCCCTGCAAATTTGCCGCCCTAGGCCTAGTCGGCCTAGGCGATAATACGCCGCTGGTCAGCAGTACTGACCCCAGCAGCCTGTCTACAGCCCCACTCTGGCTTCCACCAGCCTTGGTTACTAGTTGCAAGGTGACTCCAACAAACTCCCACTCCCAATTTTTCCCAAAACCATGTGCTCTGCAATGTCCAGCCCTCTCCTGGACAGTTCAGAGAAACAGTATTGTTCATTTGTTCTTCTAGAGACACAAAAATACATCACAGTTTATTAACTTAACTGGGGTGAATAGGCCCTTCCCTTTATACACTGCACTAAGTTGGTTTATAGTAAAATAAAACAAATTTATTAACAATACGACATAGGTTAAGTGATGTTAAGTAAAAGGAATAAAGTTAGAAAGGGTTACAAGCAAATAAAAGTGAAAACACACATCCAAAAGTCTAAAACTTAATCTAGCAAGATACAGGCTTTGTTCAAGATATTTTCTCTCGTGAGTCATTTTTCTTCCCAGCCATGGCTGACTTTCTCTAAGTCAGGACCTTCTACAAAAATATAGGGTGCTGGCTTCCCTTGTCTTCTTAGGTGAATGATGCCTAAGCAGGTTTCTCACCTATATTCAGTTCCAGAGACTGGAACGTCCCTTGGTTGAAGGCAGGGCTGAATTAACTATTTGTGGGCCCTGGTGCCAAACATATTTGTGGGCCCCCATGTAGTCGTTGTGGGCTCCGAGTGTGGGTCTGGTGTGGCAGTGCCATTGGTGCCATAGTATACCCGGTACTGAATCTCAGAGACATTTTTCATTTTGATCACACACCTCTGCATTGCCATACACAGCTCCCTCAGCCCCCAGTTTTTCTCATTAAGCTGTATATCCATGTGGGTTTACCAGTGTCCACAGTGAGCAGTAATTTCAGTGATCAGGGGAAACTCCCCACAGATTTATCTCCTTCCTCATTCAGACCTTCTATAGCCATATCTCCAGTACCACTATGTCACCACTCACTGTATATGGTTGTGGTCTCAGCTCAATAAAGTTTCACAGCCAGCAGATACCTGATCAATTCTGACAAATCCCTCCCTCAGTGCTCATCCTGCCATTTGAGCAAGCCACTTGCAAACACCATTCACAGCAAGCTGTAGCACATGGGGGTCTCAGCTTCCCCACTCTTTCCCCCTCCCTTTCCTGTTGATAGTGGCCAAGGGAATGCTGGGAAATGTAGTTCCTTCCCTGCTCCAGGGCTTGCTGTCCAGGCAGGGAGCTGGCCAAGGAACTACAGCTCCCAGGGCCCCTTGGGTTCTGAACTCCCATGCTGAATCCCTGCTGCTCCGAGGCACCGCTTGTGCAGCGCTGCAAGAGGGGAGGAAGTGAGTGTTATGGGCCCCCTTCTGAGCTTGGGCCCGGCGCGATGGCGCCATTGGCACCATGGTAAATCTGGTACTGGTTGAAGGACTTATCTTTCTTAGCTTGCAAGAGCTCTGGCCTCTTGCGTCTGTCTAGTGATGGATGCCAAAGATGGCTTCTGTCTTTTCTTATATCTTCCAAAGTTCAATGAACTTGTTTCAAGAGGCAGGATGACCTCATGCTGTTCTTCCCTTCCTGTGGGAGTCCCACTCCCCTGTATGATTTCTATGTAAATGAGGCTTCCATTGTTTCTGATTCCATCATGCTTAATTTACATAGGAGACAGATAGTTGAGACATGCCCTCCTGTCTGGTCAGACTGTAATATCAATGAATATCCATAATTCCTACCTAGTGTTAATATATACATTGCACAATGACATTAATCACCATTGTGTCATTAGCTTTCAGAAAAGACCTCATTCTACATACTTTTATAATATAGTGATATTGTATACAATCAATTGATTCATTTACTTATCACTTGAGGTCTTTGTAGACCAGTAAACCTTTGAAATGAATTTTTGTGAGGGGAGTCCCTCAAAATAAAGTTTATTCAAGCTGAGAGGAAGATGACATGGAGTCTGGTGGTGAAGGAAGCTCCATGCTCTTTCTTCCCCCACTTGTTAGCTTAATAGCTTCATTTACCCAATATATCAAAATGGACCTTCATTGTCTTTGCCTGAAGATTTGGCTGGTCAGAGAATCAATTCCTTTGTCTAAGCAGGCCTGTTTAGCAATTCCCCCGACATGCCTGCCTTGAACACATTTTAGTTATCATTCCAGCATATGTCCATAACTCTTAATACCCACCACTTACATACATCGCACAAGATTGAAAACTATTAACTCACTGATCATTACCAAATGATACCTCACAAGGCATATTTTGTACAAAAAGATTACAGTAGTGTGTAGAGCCAGTAGCGGCGCCAGCTCTTCCGGCACCCTAGGCGGCGGAAGGTCCCGCCCCGAAAATCCCACGGACGGACGGGGCACTGGCGCCCCCAAAATAGCAGCGCCCTAGGCGATCGCCTAGGTCGCCTAATGGGTTGCGCCGGCCCTGTGTAGAGCATGAATACAGGGGTGCTTTGTGTCACAGGGTTATACCAATATAACTATGTCGGTTTCACTATACCAGTATAACTAGTAAACTTTGCCATCTAGATAAGACCTTATTGAAATGCTGTTCTCTTTAGGCTATAATTTGAACTTCTTTTAAAGCCACATAAACAGTCTTACGAAGAGAGGAAATGGCAGAGAGAGTCTAGTGAATCATATAAATTTGGATATACTTATGGAAAAACAGAGGTAAGCCAGAAGAAGAGGAGTATTCCCATGTTTAACAGATTTTTTAGATAAGGGCAATGCGGTGGATCTGATATATCTTGATTTCAGTAAGGCGTTCGATACGGTACCGCATGAAGAATTACTGCGGAAATTGGAAAGGATGGGGATCGAAATGAAATTCCGGAGGTGGATAAAGAACTGGTTAAAGGGGAGACTGCAGAGAGTCGTACTGAAAGGGGAGCTGTCGGGTTGGAAGGAGGTTACCAGTGGAGTTCCTCAGGGTTCGGTTTTGGGTCCAATGTTATTCAATCTATTCGTCGCTGACCTCGGAACCGAAAGTAGGAGTGGGCTGATAAAGTTTGCGGATGACACGAAGTTGGGAGGTATTGCCAATTCGGAGAAGGATAGGGATATCCTCCAGGGGGATTTGGATGACCTGGTAAACTGGAGTATTAGTAATAGGATGAAATTTAATAGTGAGAAGTGTAAGGTTATGCATCTAGGGATGACTAATAAGAATTATAGTTATAGGCTGGGGACGCACCTGTTGGAAGTAACGGACGAGGAGAAGGACCTCGGAGTCCTGGTCGATCGCAAGATGACTATGAGTCGGCAATGTGATGTGGCCGTCAAAAAGGCTAATGCGGTCTTGGGTTGCGTTAGGCGAGGTATTTCTAGTAGAGATAAGGAGGTGCTAGTCCCGTTATACAAGGCGCTGGTGAGACCTCATTTGGAGTACTGTGTGCAGTTCTGGTCTCCCATGTTTAAGAAGGATGAACTTAAACTGGAAAGGGTACAGAGAAGGGCCACTAGGATGATTCGAGGAATGGAAAGCCTGTCGTATGAAAGGCGACTTGAGGAGCTCGGATTGTTTTCCTTAACCAAAAGAAGGTTGAGGGGAGATATGATTGCTCTCTTTAAATATATCAGAGGGATCAATATCGGGGAGGGAGAGGAATTATTTCGGCTCAGTGCTAATGTGGATACGAGAACAAATGGATATAAATTGGCAGTTGGGAAGTTTAGGCTTGAAATTAGGCGAAGGTTTCTGACCGTCAGAGGAGTGAAATACTGGAATGGCCTGCCGAGGGACATAGTGGGGGCGAAAGACCTCTCCGGCTTTAAGACTAAGCTTGATAAGTTTATGGAAGGGATGATCTGATAGGATAACTTGATTTACTCAATAGGTCAATAATGTGCCACCTGGGAGTTAGTACCGATTTTAAATGTTGGGATATTGGGAGTCTTTTCCTAAGTGTCAGGATAGAGAATATTGGCCACATGCTCGGGGTTCAGCTGATCGCCATATTTGGGGTCGGGAAGGAATTTTCCTCCGGGGTAGATTGGCAGAGGCCCTGGAGGTTTTTCGCCTTCCTCCGAGCATGGGGCAGGGGTCGTTTGCTAGAGGATTATCTGCTGCTTGAAGTCGCCAAATCAGGATTTGGGGACTTCAACAGCTGAGTCAAGGGTGAGAGTTATTTCAGGGGTGGGTGGGTCAACTTTTGTGGCCTGCATCATGCAGGAGGTCAGACTAGATGATCATAATGGTCCCTTCTGATCTCAAGTTCTATGATTCTATGTTTAAAAAGACTAGCACCCTCTTTTTGTAGCACAGATGATATCTCAATAAGAATAAGCTATGAAGCAATGTGAGGCTACAAACATTTGTGACATTTTTCTACAGCGCAGAAGCAAAATTAGGCAGAAATTAAGAAAAGTAATTGAGCTACAAAATACCAGTGGCCTTTCCTTATAAAAGATTGTGCTTTTTACCAATAAACATCTCGCATGTAAAGAAAAGCTGGATTATCTAAGATCCCTGCTTTCAATTTTAAAATTAGCTTTGGTTTGACCATTTCAACATTGCTATGAAAGTTCTGGTAGAAATAAAGAACTGTAAAACAAGACAAACTTTAAAACTTCAAAAAATGAAGAAAGAATGCATTCATTCAGTGACTAGGCATCTTATACTGCAAAGTTCTAAATAAGGTACTTTATTCTAAATAAGGTTCAATTCAAAGCACTTTTATAGTACTGTAATATGATCATACACTTGGCAGTAATTGAATAAGATATCCTCACTGAGATAACATAACGTTTCCAATTCTGGATAGCCAAACTCCATTACTCCATTAAAAAGCATTGGTCTGAACAGTTTTATTATTCCTAGACATTCTTAACCCTGAACAGAGAGACAAGGTGGGTGAGGCAATATCTTTCATTAGACCAACTTCTGTTGATGAGAAGTTGGTCCAATAAAAGATATTACCTCACCCACCATGTGTGTCTAATATCCTGGGACCAACACGGCTACAGCAACACTGCATTAACCCTGAACAATTACAAACGCTTACATGTAATGGAATATTGTTAGTAATACTATTGTATAAAATACTTTTATTATTGAAGCTTGTTTTCAGTAGTAATAAACTAGTTTTGAATGCATAAAAAGGAAAGCTTTACAAGAGGCAAATAAAAAATAGCCATAGATTTTATCTAGGTTCTTTCTCACATGGTGTATGTAAATAAAGATAAAGGAGAGTGCGTCCTGACTTTCTATTCCTCCTAAGAGATTTTACCTTTTTCTTTATAAACAGTTCCTTAAGAAGGTCTATCCTAATGGTCGAAACCTCATTGCTATTTTCTGTTTAAAATATGTTTATTTTGTCCAGTAATTAATCTAAGTTAATGTCCAAGATTAAGAAAATGAATTTATAAAACATGGCATATATTTGAAATTTCCATCCTTAGAGATGTCCCCAGGAAATGCTTAAAAAGTAACCTTGCCTAATTATAAAGATTATGCAGTACAAAAGCAAGTCTTCATCTAATAGCTATGCACAATGTTCCGTATTCTAGAAGTAAGAAAATTGACCCTTTTCAAGTGAATAGTTTGTTCTGCCTTCTCCAGATTCTAAAGTGGGATCTCCTCTGCTCAAAATTACATATGGTACATCACATGCAGCCTCGGATAATTACTAGTTACCACTTAGACTTAGTTGGCAATAACATCACCATAAACAAAAATATAATTTGGTATATCCAGGATCACATAAAACAATGAAAATATATTCTATGAATGCACATACTATATATTAGCTGGTATCTGTGAAAAATATAGGAAGTGGTGGAATTCTGCAAGAAGTACCTCCTTTTCTGTACTGTTACTTTATAAATGACACATTGCTGAGTAGCAACTTTGTTAGTTTGAAATCAATCTTCTGTTCAGTTTTCTTAGTTATTAATAGAAACTTGAGAATCACCATGCCAGACCAAACTGAAGATCTATAGAGTTTGTCTTCACTGCAACAGTTAGCTTGAGTTACTCCACTCGAGCTACACTAACCTTCTGCTTTCAATAGGGTTACTCACATGCTTAAAGTTAACCATGTCCTTAAGTGCTTTGCTGGACTGAGGCTTTTGTGTTTGTTTCAGAAATAAAAACAAGGTATTAGTAACGGAGCAAGTATTGTACATACTATATATATTTCTTGGTTGCACATACATTATCTACGCTGTTTGGTGCATGCACGGTTTAATTCAAATAGTGTTTATTCTTCATAATGCTAGTAACAGTTACTATTCTAGTCCATGTTATGGATAGTAAATAAATTACTAGGAAACCCATTTTGGACCGGACAGCCAGAGAGGCACACGATAGGCAAAAATTACTAAGAAAGACTTGTACATGTATATGAGATAATGAACATACTTGTCTGAATCACCGATAAGGAAGCCCAGATCACAGTGCAGATTTGGACTTCAGGTCCAGACTCTGATCTTAGTTTCACCGATTTATACCCAGAATAACTCATTTGAAGTGAGTTTTATTACTCTGGCCTATAGACAGGCCAAACTACAGAAAACAGTATATGGTATAAACTGCTGCAATTTCAATATACAGCAATATCAGAGGCCAAATTTTTCTCTTAATTACACAAGTGTTATATCAGTTTCTTCAGTAGGGTCGCAAAAATATAACTGAGGCTGGAATTTGGCCCCTAATTTGTCCATTTGGTCATTTTTGTTTCCAAAGGTCAGAATCAAGCCCTTAGACCTTAAAGTAGCTTGAAGTAAAAAAAATATAGAAAACCAATCAACTGAACTTCGGGCCCAGTCCTACAACCTTTACTTGTGTGAATACTTCTTTCTCAAAGAGACCCATTAACTACTCAGTGGGTGTACTTGCATAAGTCGGGACTCCTCACATAAATGTTGCAGGATCAAGTCCTAGTGTTACTCCTATGAGATCAAAAATGTAAGAGAAACCCAACAACACAAAAGCTCCCCCACCTCCTCACCCTCTCTAAAGCTGCTCTGACCAATTGAACCAAGGTATGGAAGTTATTCATGCAACATGTCTGCTATTTTCCCTATTGTCAAACAACAACAATCACTAAACCTGACATGTTCAAAAGTAGCCATACGCCTGGATGTGCCTGTATTTAAAAACTAGCAGATGGATGAGACAAAGTACTTAATCAGCTTACTTCACGATAATGCCGATTTTTTTCACCTGCCCAACAAATATCGGATTAGTTATGAATCTTGTCACGCTAGATGGCACCCATAGTTCAAACTATCATGGCAAACTTACACATGAGCAAATGAAAAACTTAGGTTGAAAATTCAAACCAAGGTTAATCAATTACATAAATACACAAATATGTGGAGGGTTTTTTAGCTAACCAGAAATGATAAGATGTATGTTACACTATATGGTCAATCAAACAGAAAGAACCGAACTGTTATATGTAAAAATTCCAAATTATACAAAGAATACAGCAATGTGAGTGTATGTATATATATAGCTAAAACAATACTATACATTTCAGTGTTTACTACTTAAGGACTTTAAATTCCACATACAAATCACCTAATCTATTTTCTATTTCTTTTCCCAAGACATAGTCCTTTTACTTTGCTGTTTAAGTGATATTACCCTATCTAGGAAATATATTTTCATTATGTGAGGTCTTGGCCATACAACACCCATAATATTAATATAAGTTGAGCAGCTAAGGTTCTTCTAAAATGCACACTGAAGTCAGAGTCTTTCTTACTTCCAAAATATTATAAATGAGGAAATGCCATTTTACCAGATCAGAAGCAGACATCCTCAATAAACTTTATTCTCCCATTCCAGCTCCTACCTACCAAAACTACACACAAGCAATAGAAACCCTACATAAAAATGGAGATTTTTTTTTAAGTCTTGGGCATTCCTCAGGACCAACATGCACATACTGTTTTTTCTCTCTCTCAGGAGAATGAGGGGAAAGAAAGAGAGCATAGAATTCCAAAGTCATGGGCCCTCACTGGAAATGGCCCTCCCATGCACCTATCTTCTCTAAATAGGTTTTAGCAATGGTCTCTCTAAATAGTACTTCAGGAAAGTTACCAGTGACAACAGCATCAAAGTAGGGTCATCATGCTCTACTGAGATGTTAATATTGATCTGGTATCATCAGCATACTAATTGTACCTCATGCCTCCTAAATCAGTTCTTCAAGTAGTTACACATACACACTAAAGAAAAGGACCACACATGCAAACTTACCGGCGGTTCTTTGAGATGTGTCCCTGTGGGTGCTCCAATTCAGGTGCATGTGCCCTTGATCGGAGCTTTTCAGTTAGCAATATCTGTTCAGCCCGCGCATATGCCCTATGCCTCCTTGTGCCAGATATTCAGGGCCAGTGCAACCACTAGGCAAACTAGGCAGTCGCCTAGGGTACCAAGTGGTTGGGGGTGCCAAAAAGCTCCCTCCGTATTTCCCCGGACATGTCCTTTTCATCTTTAAAAAGCCAGGAGGAATTGGTAGAAAGGCCCGAGATTTTCCCCCCCTTCCCCCCATGCAGAGTGCAGCGCCTGGGCCTGATTGAGCCGCTCCCATTGGCCTCCAGCAGCCAGAGTCCCTCCCCTGCTCCCCCCCTCCCCAGCGCTGCGTCGCCAGCACTCTGCGGGGGAGGGGCTGTGCACTCCGCAGCCTGTTTGGTTTGGCTCCATGTGGAGCCAGTGGCTCAAGCAGCATGGTGGTAAGGGGAGTCCCAGGGGGCAGTCAGGGAGCAGGGGGGGTTGGATGGGTCGGGAGTTGGGGGGGGGCTGTCAGGGGGCAGGGGTGTGGATAGGGATCGGAGCAGTCAGGGGGCAGGGAGCAGGGGGAGGGTTGGATGGGTCGGAAGTTCTGGGGGTCCTGTCAGGGGGCGGGGAGTGGTTGGATGGGGCGTGGGAGTCCCGGGGGGGTCTGTCTGGGGGCAGGGGTGTGGATAAGGGTTGGGGAAGCCAGGGGACAGGTAAGGGGTAGGGTCCTAGGGGGTAGTTAGGGTGGGAGGAGTCTCAGGAGGGGGCAGTCAGGGGACAAGGAGCAGAGAGGCTTAGGTAGGGGGTGGGGCGGCGAGCCCCAGCCATGGAGGAGCCGGCGTGGCACAGGGGGGCAGCAGCCCTGCAAAGGCGGCGGCACCGCTGGCGGGGAGCAGCCGCGCCCCCCTGTCCCTCCTACCCAGGCTGCGGCCCGGTGCGCCCACCCCCGGGGGGCTCCTGCAGGCTGCAGCAGATGCATGCAGTCGGTGGCCCCCGTGCACCCCCCGGCTTCCCCCTCACCACGCTCAGGCTCTGCAGCTCCAGGGCGTGTGAGCCGCTGCTGCTCCTCCCGGAGCAGGCTCAGGGCCCCATGCCCCGGTGGCGGCTCACATGCCCAGGAGCTGCAGAGCCTGAGCGCGGCGAGAAGGGAGCTGGGGGGCGCATGGGGGCCAGCACCCGCATGCATCCGCTGCAGCCTGCAGGAGCCCCCGGGGGGAGGCGCTGGGCCGCAGCCTGGGCAGGAGGGGCGGGGGGCATCGCTGCTCCCTGCTAGCGGTGCCGCCACCTTTGAAGGGCTGCTGCCCCCCGCACCGTGCCAGCTCCTCCATGGCTGGGGCTCGCCGCCGCCACAAGCGGGACGCTCTGGCTCTCCGGTGCCTCCGGAAGGTGGCTCCTCCCTGCCGAGCTGCTGCAGCGGCCCAAGCCCGGCAAAGCCAGTGAGTGGACTCGGGGCAGGGGCCGCCGGGGTGGGGTGGGGAGGGCTCGCGGGGGGGCGTGCACCCTCCAGGGGAGTTCAGGGGGCGGGGAGGGGGGAACCTGGTCTGGGGAGCAGCTCCTGGGCATGGCTGGCCCCTGGGCAGGCTGGCCCCTGGGGTCTATAAAGGCTCGTTGGGATTTGCCCCTCAATGAACCGATGTGCGGGGCGGGGGGCGAGGCGCAAGGTCGAAGTTTCGCCTAGGGCACAAATATCCTTACACCGGCCCTGCATATACTCAGGCTATATAGGGGCGAGCAGGCAAACCACCCTCAGTCCCTTCTCCAACTAAATGTCCCCTAAGGAACGGTCCAAAACAGAGGGTAAAGAAGGTGGGTAGTGGAGCACCCACTGGGGGACATATCTTGAAGAACCGCAGTTACTGTGCCAAGCAAGTAACCTCTTCCTCTTCTTCGAGTAGTGTCCCTGTGGGCACTCCATTTCAGGTGACTTCCAAGCAGATGGATGAGGGAGCTTCAGAATAGAGTCCAGAACTGATGATAGAACTGCAGAACTAAGTGCTGAATTGGATCTGACAGCATGGATCGGGACATAATGTTTTGAAAATGTATGTATTGAAGCCCATGTAATGGTACATTCTTCAGTAATGCTGCAATCTGGTTGAATGTTCTATCTCATTCTGGGGGGAATGAACACTCATAGCATCATAACCAGTGATGATATTTCCAGGTATCCATCTCAATAGTCTCTGAGTGGAGATCAAGGACCCCCATGGATCTATCCATGAAGGAAATGAAGAGCTGAGGTGACTTTCTAAATTGCTTGGTCCTATCTACATAGAAATCCAATGCCCTTCTGACATCCTGGGTATATAAACAGGATTCCTGTATAGAACTATGTAGCTTCTGGAAAAACACTGGTAGATGAATGGATTGATTAAAGGTGGAATCCCAATAGAACCTTAGGTAAGAATTTAGGGTGTGGATGTAAAGAGACTTTGTCCTTAAAGAACACCACAAGAGGGGGGATCTGCCATCAAGGCTCCAATCTCTCTGACCCTATAGGCCAATGTGATGGCTACTAGAAAGTCCACCTTCACAGATGACTGCAACAGAGAATAGCTTGCCGTTGGTTTGAATGGAGGTTTCATAAGGTAATTGAGTACCAGTCTGAGATCCCAGATCACGGTAGGGTTTCTAATCTGAGGATAGAAATTCTCCTAAACCTAGACAATACCAGATGAGCAAATATAGAGAATCCTTCTACCACAGGATGAAAGGCTAATATTGTGGCCAAATGGACCTTAATCAAACTAATTGGTAACCCTGAACAGTGTAGATCTGACAGATAACCGAGGATGACTGAGAGTGGCACTGAATCAGGCAGAAGGCAATGACACCACCCCTAATGGAAGAATCTCTTCCATTTCTGCAGGTCAGTAGTGCAGGTTGATGGGTCGTGCCACCATGGAGGGTGTTGTTGACTGCAAGATATCCAACAGTTAGTGCTCTGAATCCTTGATCTCTTTAAGAGGAATTTGAAGAGTGTCAGCTACCCTCTTTATGAGGTCTTGAAATCACCGAAAACCAGCAGCTCTGGATGGTGGCTGAGGCATAACCAGCTCATCCAGAGACAAGAATGAAATAGGTGTTTGAGGGGTGGCCTCCTTATCTGCTGTAGCTTCCTGCTCCTCAAACATCTTCTCCTGTTGGTGGGCTGGTTGGGAAAAAGAGAAATGTACATCTCTGGCCTCCCTATGAGAAGATCTGACAAATTGTTGTTGATATGCAGCCTGGGGTCCCAGTATGGCTATTGGGGGGCTCCAAAAGGAAGTGGCGGTGATATGCAGGGTTGGTTCCCACCAGCCTTGATAATGAGCCTGACCTTCCCTATGACTTTCAGAGACTGGGTTCCTGAAGGGGTATGTTGGAGAACCCTGAAAAGAAATAGAGCAGGCCAACTGGAAATCTCCTTCATCCTCCTCCATCTCATCCAATGGAGGAACACACACAGAAAATGGTGAAAGATCAGGGTCTTGAGACCAAGAGACACTTGGTACCAAGAGACACTTGGTACCCAAGCAGATCCTTTGGTTCATCCATTATTGAGTGATCCTTTGTATATCTGAACTCCTGTGGTTCCGATGGCTTGGCTGAACTTGATGGTGCAAATCCCAAGTGTCTATGCTTGCCTTTCTTGCTGTTAGAAGGTATTAAGGCCCTATCAAAGCTGTGTCTCTCCTTCGTGCTCCAGGACTTTATAGCCCTGCTGACTGCGCTTAATTTGTAATGAAAGAAGTGCTGGGGCTCAAGCAATTAGATGCCAGGGTTCAAGCCACTTTTTTAAAATTCATAACTGATGCAGCAACCTCAGAGGTGCCAGGACTATGAATTGCCAAGCCTAGAGGCGCCAGGGCTCAACCCTGGCATGTCCTGGCACAAATTAAGCACTGCCTGCCAGTACCCAAGAAGGAGTTCTTTGATTTAATGGCACCTAGTCAAGAGGTCGAAGCTTTGGAGACAGTAGATCTCTCTGGGGACCTGGGTTTTTTCAGTTCTGGTTCCTTAAGGTGAGAGTCCAGGCTGTTCTTCTCAGAAGCCTTCTCTGAAGGCTGCAAAGTCTCCCCATGATTAGGGATAGCCTGTGCCGAGGTAGAAGGGGCACTGGATCTGTCTGGAGACAGATATATGGGGGTTGATCTCCTTACCTGACCTGACACAAGCTGGCCAAAGGGAGTGTTCCATCATTAGCAGTTTGAGCTTAATATCCCTATTTTTTCCTTGCTCTGGACTTTAGGACCAGGCAGAAGTTCCATGTCTGGGAGATGTGAGACTCCCCCAAGCAACAGACACACTTAGAGTGGCCATAGCTCACAGGTAAATCCTCTCAGCAAGAGAGTTAATGTTTGAAACCTGACAAGCTATGTATGCCGTGCTAGGAAAAAAAAAAAAAAGTCTCTCCAAGGGGAAAGAGAGGAGTAAAACAATCCTCTCACTACTTATCTAACTCATTAAAACTATACTACCAACTAACTATGCAAACTATCTTAACCACTCTAGAAATATTAGAAAAGCCAAGGCATGCTCAAGTAGGACACGCCAGGCCTCTGTCTCATGCGCTTGAGAAGGAACTGAGGGCGATTTGCCCCCGCACCCCTATATTGCCTCAGTATCCAGCATGAGATAGCATAAGACACATATGAATGCACACTGCTAACTGAAAATCTCCAATCCACAGCTCAACATACACATGCACACCTGAAATGGAGCACCCCTAGGGACACTATTCGAAGAACATATTACTACACACACTACTATCATCTCTCTGACAAATTGAGGCCTAAAACTAGAGAAAAGTCAAACTTTAACATATGCTCTCACTGCTGGCTTTCACAAATCACAATAGACATGTCACCCACATCACTGGCCGAAGCACTCCCAAGATATACATGGTGGAATATACAGCTACAATCAAATAAAAGAGAAGTGCATTCATGCCCTCATCTTTATTTAGCTTAGAAGAACCAGACCCATTCCCTTTTGTTTTGGTACTTATGGTTATGAGTCTTTTCTAACCTACCTTTAAATGATCTCTAACTCCTCTAATTTATCTCCTGCAAATTACAGTAAAATAATTTTTCAGATGAAGCAGTTACAATTAGATCTGTGACAAACTCCTTCGCAGATGGTCTTTCTTTATCTTTTTAGTGCCTTAATTGGATTTGTATTTTGCTACCATCAAGCTTAATAGGGATCCATTTTACTATTTCATGAGGGAGCTCTGAGTTTTGAAACATTATCTAGTATAGCAAAAGCAGATTTGGGGGGAATATATTCCTTAATGTTAGTATATATTGTGACAAAGTTCCTCCTCTGCCGTAGTGGGTCCTGCGCTTATTGGCGGATTTGCTCGCCTCAGAGATTCACGGCAGCCCTCAGTTTGGCCACTTTTGCTATCGGCTCAAACCTGCTGTTCACTCAGCTAACCTCATCACTGGCCAGCATGGGGAAAGGGAGGTGTACAGTCCCCGCAGTCTCTGCTGACCCACCTAGTGCGTCGGGGGACAGGCCAGGGACCTTCCCCTCTGGTGGGACCCACAGTCCAGGTCACCTCCTCTTGTCTCAAATAGGGAGTTGAGGCGGATGGGGGGAACCCGGGCCCGCCCTCTACTCTGGGTTCCAGCCCAGGGCCCTGTGGATAGCAACTGTCTACAGTGTCTCTTGTAACAGCTGCGTGACAGCTACAGCTACAGCTCCCTGGGCTATGGCCTCCTCCCAACTCCTTCTTTATCCTCACCACAGGACCTTCCTCCTGATATCTGGTAACGCTTGTACTTCACAGTCCTCCAGCAGTACGCCTACTCACTCTCAGCTTCTTGCGCCTCTTACTCCCAGCCCCTCACTGACTGAAGTGAGGTCCTTTTTAAACCAGGTGCCCTGATTAGTCTGCCTGTCTTAATTGATTCTAGCAGCTTCTTAATTGGTTCCAGGTGTCCTAATTAGCCTGTCTGCCTTAATTGGTTCCAGCAAGTTCCTGATTGTTCTGGAACTGCCCCTATTACCTTACCCAGGGAAAAGGGACCTGCTTAACCTGGAGCTAATATATCTGCCTTCTATCACTCTCCTGTAGCCATCTGGTCCGACCCTGTCACACTATAGATATGTTAAATGTCACCCAAGCATTTCCTAACACATTCAAAAGATTGGAGACTATTCACATATCAGCATTTATGGTAGTTTGACACCTATAAGTACTATGAATTAGTGTTGTTTATGGACAATTTTGACTTTCACATATTTTTAATTAATATTATTGTGGACTCATTAAACTTCCAATTTTCTCATAATCCCATCCCAATTCTTACTTACCTGCATTTTAAAATTTGAAGTCTCTTTCCCATACATATTTTATGTGCATAGAGTCACTAGTCATATAGTCTATAATGAAGCTGTATATCCCCAATGACTGATGGGGACTATCTTGATCATTTTACAATAAAATTACAAGAGGTGTTACAGTGTCTTTCCAAAACAAATTGCATTCCTTCTCCTAATAGTAGACATTGTCAGGGATTATTTATCTGTAATCCTGCTGAACATGTTTGTAAATCCATTAAACACATTAAAATTGTCTTCTGTCAAATATTTTGGTGAATTTAAAGATTCTACTTTGATTTCATTATCTCACTGTATTAACTAACCATGAAATTCTATCTTTAAGATAATTTTAGGTTTCTACAAAAGACAACCTTACCCAGACCATATTGAAATTTTCACCAAATCACTTAAGAGATATTGAATACAATTCATTCTTCAAAATTAACTCTGAGCTGAGAGCTAAGATTTATTGTACTGAAACAATGGCATCTTTAACAACATTTAGGACTGATTAGTAGTAGTAATGATCATTTATATCAAACCACAAACTTACATGGTATTTTTCAAATGAAGTGAGATGTGTTCCCTGCCTTGAAGAGCCTATGAAATGAGTTAAAGTCTCAACAGTTTTGGATGCATCACTGATGGAAAATTGTCTCCATAAGGAGAGAAGTTCAAGACAACTGGGTCCTAGATCACCATAGGATTTTGCAGAAAATAGACACTACCTTGAATTGCACCCAGAACCAAGTTAGCAGCCAGTGCAGAGTACTGTATAATGTGCTCTAAAAGAGAGGTGGCTGTATACCAATAGAGTGCATGATAATAGTCTAGATCTTGAGATGGCAACGGCATGGATAACATATTAAGGACAGTAAATAAAAAATAGAGCAACAATTTCTTGCACAGCTACACATGAAAAAGTCATTCCTGGCCCATAGCCAATACTTACAAATCCAGGTGCAGCAATGAAGCTAATAAAACTTCAACAAACCTTGACAACATTGAGGTCACAGTTTTATTTCTTTTCTTGAAGATTTTTATCCCTGATAATCTGATGTTTTGTTACTTTGTGGTGATTAATACATTTATTGCTAATAGAAAATTTGTTCTTATCTTTAAATTTCTTTTCTCATTATGGTTCCATCTAACAGTCTTCATTCTGGGGTTACTCTTCCCTTATATTGAAGCTTATATTGCTTACATTGAAGGTAGTGTGAAACCTTTAAATAGTAGCTCACCTACTCCAAAAGCCTCCCATATGATCACTTCCAAAGATGTGAAACATACAAAATACTAATGGGATTAACTCGGTATCAACTGTAACTTGAACTAATAACATGTAATGAAGTAGTTAAGTGCTATTATGCAAGACAAATAGACCTGAATTTCTTCTCCCCTTGTCCAACAGCCAAAGATTATATGTCTTGGTATTTACACTTAATGAGAGGATTAGGGTGGGACTGCACAAGCAGACAGGATTGGTACAAAAAAGGAAATTATAATGCAAGAACTAAGTTTCCACTCTCAGTCAGAGCCCCATCCACAATAGTATTCAGTGGAAATCGCACTGGCTTATACCTAGGTTCAGTTATGCCTGTAGTTAATTGGTTTGAATAGTAGCTTGGAATATCAAGTTCAAGAAAACACTTTTTGGATTCGTGTTGGATTGATATTTTCCACAGCTTCTATGAGCCATTGGATGAAAGAATAATAAATCTATTATTCTTAGGACACTGTCTATTGCTGCTAATATGGCCTTTTATATAGTTAACCGTTAGTCTAATTTAAAGGCTGAGTTAGCCTATTCTAGGGTCTGTGATATTTCAGCTAACAAGAACTTTGATCTTTCTTTTCCTTCAGCAATTGGCTAATCTCTTCCAAATTTCTGAGTCAGTAACTAAATTGATTTTCTGTTTCAGGCCATTAAGGTTTCTCGTTAACTCCTCAGGGTTCCCCCCCCCCCTTAGATACTGTCACTTAACATCCAGCTGTCAATTTCAGACACCCTGAATGCAGATGTATCTATGGTCCCTGGAGGAAGAAATCTATCTGTGAATGCAGATGGAAATGTAGAACAAGCTGGACTACTGTGGTCTACTGGTCCGATGAAGAACTGTAAGGATTACTTTGTCTTTCTTCATTCTTAATTTTGACTCTGGATACAAGAACTATGGATCAGAAGGAAAGGGATAGAGAAATTCTGTCCTCCACGCCTGAAAAAGAACATCAATTTCCACTGCTGCCGGATCTTTCTATTTGGCTTATGCCTTATGATTCTTTGTCAAAATAAATAGCTCCACTTTGTATTAGCCCAGTATTGCCATAATCTCCATAAATTATTATTAAATATTAGTACCCAGTAGCATCTAGAGACCCGAATCAAGGATTGGGGCCCCAATATGCTATTTATTGAGATAATTATTATCACTCTATGATAAGCAACTGTCACAGCACACCAGCATCTTAGCTATCAAAGAGTATTTTGTAGACATCACGGAAAATGTGAGTTGTAAGAGGACTCATGTGACTGGAAAGAGGACAATATGATAACTTTGCAGATTTTTACAGGGAGTGTCATACCTTAGATAGCATATGAGAAAATGAAAATATGCTTGTTAGAAAGATTGACATATTGGCAATAGAGATTGGCATCATTGGTGGCGCAAAGGCAGGAGTCAGCAGCTCAGCAGCATATAAGAGGTGATAGCTATGGTGAGGTTAGGTCATGAAAGGCCTTGAAAGTTAAAACAAGTAGTTTATGTTTACAAAAGGAGGAACCAGTGGACAAACGCAAAGAGGAATGTCAACGCAACAGCCAAGAAAACAGACTCTACAGCAACATTTTAAATGGCTACAAATTCAGCAAGTTGTCATTTGTCAAAGCCAGAAAAGAGGAGGTTGCAGAGTCGACACACAAGACGATAAGGGCCTTGACAGCTTTAGCTAAGTGAATGGATAGGAAAGGCTGGATCTTAAATATATAGTGAAGGAAGCAGCAAAAAGATTTAGACTCAGCCTGGCTATGTGGGTAAACATCTTTGGATACAGACTAATTTCTCCTAGTCTATTTGTTTTCTGCTTGGCCAGATGGTTTGGTTGTCCTTACTAATAGCAGGTTCCCCTTCATCTATGTTAAAATGTATATTAATTCAATTAGAAGACTTCATGATTTCATGATACTCTGTTAGTTTATATGTCATAGTAATGATAGCCATTGTGTTGGCTAACACATTTGTCTTTTAGGATGTTTGTAATTCGTTAGGACTAGTCTGATGGATCTGAGCTCTAGCTAGTTTATACTTGTGATGGATGGAAGGGACAAACCCAAAATTGTACCAAGTCAAAGTCTTAATTGGTTTGAAACGCCTTTGTCTTGTCCCCTCACAAAAACAAAAACAAAACCCACAAAAAACCCACAAACCCAAGCTGCCAGCAACATCAAGTCTGGAAGGAATAACAAGGAAGGAATCAGGCATCAGATGTGGGATGACCTCACTGAAGGATCATGGGTCTGCAGCTGTGATGGTCTTGAGTCTGGTGTAAACAGGGAGGAACTCCAGGAAAAATCAAACCCATATAGAAAGTTTAATTGGTTGGAATAAGAGCTGGATGGGAACTGGATTTTCTATTTTGCGGTAAATTCCACAATTTTGAAATTTTGTCTGTTTTTAAACAGAACAAGAGACCAAAACAATCAAAGTTTTCAATAAAATGAAATTAAATAAAATATATTTTGGATCAATCAAAATGTTTTGTTTCAATCAAACTGAAATCATAAAATCGTAGGACTAGAAGGGACCTTAAGAGGTCATCTAGTCCAGTCATGGCAGGACTAAGTATTATCTTGACCATCCCTGACAGGTGTTTGACTAACCTGCTCTTAAAAATCTCCAATGACAGAGATTCCACAACCTCCCTAGGCAATTTATTCCAGTGCTTAACCACCCTGACAGTTAGGACGTTTTTCCTAACGTCCAACGTAAACCTCCCTTGCTGCAATTTAAGCCATTGCTTCTTGTCCTATCCTCAGAGGTTAAGAAGAACAATTTTTCTCCTTCCTCCTTGTAACTACCTTTTATGTACTTGAAAACTGATATCATGTCCCCTTCCAGTCTTCTCTTCTCCAGACTAAACAAATTCAACTTTTTCAATCTCTCATCTTTTTTAGATCTTTAAGTCATTTTTGTTACTCTTTTCTGGACTTTCTCCAATTTGTCCACATCTTTCCTGAAATGCAGCACCCATAACTGGACACAATACTCCAGTTAGGGCCTAATCAGCATGGAGTGGAGTGGAAGAATTACTTCTCATGTCTTGCTTACAACACTCCTGCTAATACATCCCAGAATGATGTTTGGGGTTTTTTTGCAACAGTGTTACACTGTTGACTCATATTTAGCTTGTGACCCACTGTGATCCCCCAGATCCCTTTCTGCAGTACTCCTTTCCAGGCAGTCATTTCCCATTTTGTATGTGTGCAACTGATCATTCCTTCTTAAGTGGAGTACTTTGCATTTGTCCCTTATTGAATTCATCCTATTTACTTCAGACCATTTCTCCCAATCATTTTGAATTTTAGTCCTATCCTCCAAAGCATTTGCAACCCCTGTCAGCTTGGTGTCGCCGCAAACTTTATAAGTGTACTCTCTATGCCATTATCTAAATCGTTGATGAAGATTTTGAATAGAACCAGAACTAATCCCTACGGATCCCACTTGATATGTCCTTCCAGCTTGACTGTGAACCACTGATAACTACTCTCTGGGAATGGTTTTCCAGCTAGTTATGCACCCACCTCACAGTAGCTCCATCTAGGTTGTATTTCCCTAGTTTGTTTATGAGAAGGTCATGCGAGACAGTATCAAAAGCATTGCTAAAGTCAAGATATACCACATCTCCCGCTTCCCCCCTTGACAAATCCATGCTGACTGTTACTTATCACCTTATTATCTTCTAGGTGTTTGCAAACTGATTGCTTAATTATTTGATCCATTATCTTTCTGGGTACTGAAGTTAAGCTGACTGGTCTGTAATTCCCTGGGTGGTCCTTATTTGCCTTTTTATAGATTGGCACTATATTTTCTCTTTTCCAGTCCTCCGGAATCTCTCCCATCTTCCATGACTTTTCAAAGATAATCGCTAATGGCTCAGATATCTCCTGAGTCAGCTCACTGGGAATTCTAGGATGTATTTCATGTTTTGTTCCAATTTTAACTTTTAAAAAATGTTTTAATTTTTTATAATATAATATTTCAAACAAAAAGTCATTGTGAAATAAAAAAAGAGGAACATTCCAAAGATGTCTAAAGGAAATGTTTTGACCTTTTCAAAATGCTTATATTTTTTCCCCAAAATTAGATTTTGTCAAAATCAAACCCATGTCTGCTAAATATTTTCTTTTGACAAATTGGCATTTTCCAACAGAAAAACATTCCAACCAAAAATTTCTGACCAGCTATAATTGTAAGTTTCTTTGTCAACAGGTCAAAACCCCAGGAAGGGAGAAAATTCTGAGGCTGCAGAATCTCCAGGTTAAGGCGAAGTATCTGACCTGTCTCCTGAGAAAATAGATGGGAGTTAAGTGGAAGTTGCAATGGAGAGCATGAAGCAAGTGAATGAGGTAAGGATACCAAACTTGTCTCTGCCAAGTTGATGCAATCAAAATGACCTTGTCTTTGTGCTGTTTGATCTTGTTGAGAATGTTCAAGAGCAACAGCATTGGGGGATAAGCGTGAAGAAGGCCCTTTGTCCATGCAATGAGGTGGCCACTTCTAGTGATTGAGGACTGTTTCCCTCTCGAGGAAAACTTCTTGCTCCACATATTGGTTGCATTGGCAAAAAGGTCCACATCAGGAATTCCACAAGTTAGAAATATGCTATTGAAAACTAGTCATAACTCTGAGAAAAGTGTCTGCTGGGGTCATTGGCCGTGGTGTTCCATATACCCAGTCAATAAGAAGCTGAGATGACTGCCGCAATTCCAGATTTTTATCACTTTGGCACAAAGTGAGGGGGACCATGCTCCGCCTTGATGATAGATGTAGAACATGCAAGACACATTGTCTGTCATGATCTTGACTTGGCTCTGATCATTGGGAGGAAATGGGAGCAAACTGCCCTCAATACTAGAAAGCTGATGTGTAGTAGATTCTCTTGGGATGACCATATGCCCTGGATGGCGTGAGGACCAAAATGAGCTCCCCATTCCAAGAGGGATGCATCTGAGGTGACAATGGCAGTAGAAGAGTCTTAAAAGAAGGGGACTCCTGTAGAGACTATGGAGGGGTTCTTCCACCAACTGAGCGAGTCCAGAACCTGATGGGGAATAGAGACCTGTTCGTCGAGATTGTGCTTGTTTGGTATGTAGACTGTCTTGAGCCATCCCTGGAAACACTGGAGATGAAATCTGGCATGCTGGGTCACAGAGATGCACATGGCCATATTGCCCAACAGGTAAAGATAATTCTTTGCTGAAGTTTCCAGGCTTAACTGAACCTTTGCAATAAGATTCTGCAGATTAGTAAGCCTGTCTACAGGTAGGTAAGGCCTGGCTGTCACATCATCTAGAGAGGCTCCCATAAAAATCTGTATTGATCTCACTTCAACGGATAGACTTTTCAAGATTGATCTGGAGGCCTAAGATGTGAAACAAGGACCTCATTATTTGTACTGCCGATAGGACCTCCTGATAGATCATTCCCTGAGTAGCCAGTCATCAAGATAAGGGAAGACAATTATGACTAGATGACATAGATGAGCGGCTAGAACTGCCATGACCTTTGAAAATACCCTTCAGGCAGAGGGGAGGCCAAAAGGAAACACTCAGTATTGAAAGTGGTTGTGGTTCACTGTATATCAAAGAAACCTTTTGTGAGAGGAGTGCATCGCAACACAGAAATGTGTGCCTTGGAGATCAAGAGATGCAAATGAATCCCCAGAATCTAGAAAGGGAATCATAGCTACCAGGAACACCACTCTGAATTTCTGTTGTTTCATGTAGTAGTTAAGATGTTTCAGATCTAATCTTTTTGGGGACCATACAGTACTTGGAATAGAACCTTTTCCACCTGTGCTGAAGTGGAACTGGTTCTATGGCCCTTAAGTGTAGTAGAGAGGTGATGTCCTGACTCAGTAACTAATTGTGAGATGGTTCCCTGAAAAGGGAAAGGGAAGGGTCAAGGAGGGAGAGATGGATAGAGGTGAAATGGATGGAATAACCAGATTTTTACAACCTCCAAAACCCATTTGTCTGATTCTCTCTCAAGCAGATGAAAATTGGGAGAGGCAGAATCCAAAGGGGGGGGGGCAAAGAAGAGTGTTGAATAGTGCAGCAGTAGATTCATGTAAAGCAGGTAGTTAAGAATCTTGGCCAAGCCATCAAAACTAATGCTTGGACAATGCAAATGACTGTGATTAAGTGGTTGTAGATATAGGTTTTCTTCTTTGAATACCTCTTTCTTAGCCAATGGTTCAGGTGATCTACAGAAACCAGAAATATGGTCTGGGCATGAACTCTACATTGTTTGAGACATGCTATATTTTTCTTATTTGCAGGAATATAGATCCTTAGGAATCAGAGTGGCTCTCAAATCCTTCAGGGTGTGAAGTGAGTCAGAAAAAAATTGAAGAGAATATCCTCTAGAGTAGTTTGTACTTCCCTCGGAAAACTGGATAACTGGAGGCAAGATGCGTATTGCATCATGATCGCAGTGGATATGGAGCAGACTGCAGTATGAGCTGCACCCAGAGAGGCCTGTAGAGATGTCTTCATCAAGGTCTGATCTTCACTTATGACAGCCTTGAATTGTTCTCAATGGTTTTCTGGAAAATGTTCAATAAAGGTGTTAAAACCAGGAGCCCTTGATGATTTGCTATTCTGAATTGTAGTGTTGCAAAGAAATAGCTTTTGTGATAGAAAAGATCAAGGTGCTTCTAGTCCTTACTATAGGGAGTAGCTTGTGTGTTGTGTTACCATCCATGCTCATTAACTGCATACACAACCAAGAAATTTGGAGACGGATATGAAAATAAAAATTCCGAATCCTAGGGTAGGACATGGTATTTCTTGTTGGCACATTTGCAGGTCAGGGTTGCCGTAGTCGGAATTTGTCAGATGTTGCTGGCTGTCTCTAAAAGAGCTTTATTAATCAGGAATGTGACACACGTGAAAGCTGGGATGTGTAAAATGTGCCGGAGTTTACAATGAGAGTCCTGAACTTCCTCAGGTGGAATCTGAAGTATAATCACTGATTTGCTTAATCAATTCCTGGAATTGCCTGAAATCATATGCCATGGGTGGTGGTCGAGGCATTATAGCCTCATCCAGCAATGACAATGCAATATTTATATGAGGTGTTACCTCCTTATTAGCCCTTGCTTCTTGTTTTTCCCTCTGTTCTGGCTGGTGAGGAGGGAGAGAAGGTATGAGAGAGCGAAAATGCCTATATTCCCTGCAGGGGGAAACTCAGAATCTTCAGGAACTGTTGACTGTATCATGCCCATGGTTCCTAATGAGGCCACAACAGTGGACCATAAGGCATAGGAGGAGGTAGCCAGTGTTAGTCACTCCAAGTCGTCAGAGGTCCAGGTTGCCTCTTCTCTCCATATGTGGACGAGAGTAACCTCCCATTGAATAAACAGGAAATCCCCAAACAGAGAACTGAGAGTCAGAATCTCCCTCAGTATAATCCCTGGATGGTAGAAGTTGGTGAATCTAGGGGTCTTGATGAGAGAAGTACCATTGGTGACCCAGAGGACTTTGGCATCAAAAGATGTGCAGAACCAGACAGTAGAGTACAAACAGGTGCCTAGAGTAGTGGAACTCCTGCAGTACTGGAGCAATGATGGAGGTCGACATCGGTACTATGGCGGCCAGCATGCGCCCTAACTTTAACCTGCACAAGCATAGCCTCAGATGGAGTCTGAGGGTGTGTGACAGATTGCTGGGCCACAGCAGCTGAGCCAGCCCCTTATAGTTTCCTGTATCTTCAATTCTCTTTCTTGAGATAGAAACGTCTTCCCTTGATGATCAAATCTATTTATCATTATACCTAAGTTGCTGCAGGCTCAGAGTTTGGGTGACGTGATCTTGTCCTTCCAATTTTTGATAATGGCTTTAAAAGCCTGACGTTGTCATGTTGGTATCTGTGGCTCACCCAGTAAATCCTCTAGGAAGGTTGTCCAGGAAAGGATATATATGCACACCCTATTACCTCAGAAATGCTTAGTAAAGGCTCTCCATGTCTCAGGAATGAAGAGGAACTGAGCCACCAGAACAACAAGACATTAAGGGTAGAAGCCTTGAGAAAGGCAACCCCACCTTCCTGCCTCTTCAGCAGCTATATCCAGAATGGCTGAGCACAACAAAGGGAGAGAAAAGATGTTAGAGGATGTCTGTGTGGTGAGGTAGTTAGGATACCCCTATTTTCTGCAAGACTTCCCTCTAGTATTATCACAAAGGATTCCTTGCAGAATACATACAAGTCACTTTAAACAATTTTTAAGAGACTAAAATATTTTTAGTAATTTCATACTTTACCAATATTACTACAAAGTTATAATGCTTTAAAAACTTAAATGACTGATAGAGAGGCTATAATTAACACAAAATTAGCTTTCAAATGTCTGCACTGCCTTCTTTTTTAACTAGAAAGCAGTAGGCAATTCAAAAGTACCTTTTTTCTTGATTCACTCCTCAAAATGGCTCCGAGTAATCCCATCAATTTAAAATGCCTCACAAGAATTTGTTAAACCTCAAGGGAATTATAACGCCGATGTCAAAAAACAACTCATATTAATGGCTTGTCTGATCATCAGAGATTACACCATTTCTCTGAAAGCAGTGATCTTTGACATTTTATACAAATAAACAAACCATTCTACTTCAACCACAAGTCCTAGGATAAAACTAAAGAAACCTGATTGATCAACAACCAGTAAGACACCTGTGACAATGATGGCATGTTTTTCAGTTCTCCAGACTGTTTTACAAAAAGTTCATTAATGAGATACTTTGATTATGTATGATGTCAGCATAGGTGCAAGTTACAGCATATCATACAACAAGATACCATAGTATTTTAATTATTGCACCCAAATTAGAAGAATTAGAGGGAGATTTTTAAACACACAAAGGGGAACTAGATATATAACTCCCAAGTGTGTCTTTGAAAATCTCCCCTAGTTTTTTAAAAATATTGCAACAAGCAAAACTGATAGGTAGAAGACAAGCTGCTGCAGCATATTAAGGAGTTTTGCAATAGTTACACAACTCCATAGTACAGAAAACTATCATGACACGCAAAATCTAACAGCAATTTGTTAATGCACCTGACTGAAAACAAATCAGCTACCTAAATGATAGTTTAGTGATATTTTCTGACAAAATTAGCAGTTTTATATTCTTTTTTGAGGACTAGCCACATGCAAAGTTTGAAGTATTAAATACATCTGTTTGAGTTATTCAGACAAAGAAAATGTCTTGACTTATTTAAACCAGAAAACATACATTATTTTCTTCCTTGTTCATATAATTAAAAATTGGTGGCCTGGATTTTACTCACACATCACAACTTTAAAAAACCACCAAGCATGTAAAGTTGCAGGCTAAAAGGATATTTTTGAGAAAGTTCTGAACTTATGAAAGTAGGAATTTATAACATAAGTTGCAACCTTAATTGAAGCTATCACAGTATGCTACAATAAAGGCAGTAGCTCAAATCAATAAAAATCTATTAAGCTATTTTATATGACTATGCTAATTTTCTAGCTATAAAAGCACAAGCAACATTGAATAGTGTTTAACTCAGAGAAGTCCCAGATACTTCACTTAAAATTACTGCAGAAAGGTATGTTGCATTCATTTGGAACCTTTCACAGTTGCCGCATCTTACTAACAGAGACAAAAACGGTGAACAGAGAAGTGGGTTCCAATGCAATTTGGAAACATTGCACAAGAACAGTTATTTAATTTAATCTGCAAACAATTACTAGTAAAGCTGCTTTGTGTGCTGGGCTTAATTCTTGGGCTGTGAAGTCATGAAGTTGTGCTCAGTAGAGCAGAAAGGTGAACAGGGTCCTAGTAAGCGAAAGCAAAGAGGCCATTTCACATATAGCTTTATAAGCTTGGCTAAGGTAGGGGCCTGTATTTTGGGGAATAAACACTGCTTCCACAATGACATTCCCACCCTACTAACTAAAATCACAAGCTTATAAAGCAACTTGACACAACAATAGACAACCCTTTGATTTGTGGCTCTGAGCAAATTTTCTGTCAGACTTCATCTGTGGATATTACCATTTTGCTTGTAAGAGAATTGCTTGGCATCACTATATTTATAACACTTCAACATCTTATATTTTATGTTTTTTCCAAAACAGGTAAACATTATGTTCTAAAATATTTTTATTTTTAGATGCTATTAAAATAAAAAATCTTCAGTTGAAAGAATTGTTTTTTCTTTAATTTGTTATAAACCAGTTTGATACATTTCATTTGCAACAATATGCTACATACATGTTCTGCACATTTTTTGAGATGGTTACTATATACAGTTCTTAAAGTCAAAAACAAGGAGTGGAACTGCTAAGTACCTCCATGTGTGGAGCATACTGATACTATATTAATTCAGCTCTAGGCCCCAAACTAGCCTCAGGATCTGCTGACACAGATGCTCAAGCTCATATGGAGATCCATTATACTCCACAGGACTTCACAGAGGCCCAGGGCTCCATGCTAGCAGAACCCAATGGAGGAAAACGATTGTAACAAGACATAATTTAAGGAGAAGTAAGAGTCATGCATTGCTTTTCAGTTTTGTCTTATATATGTATATACCTTGATAATATGAAAAGTGTTTTTCAACAATTCCATACTCAATGACATTCACAGTAAAATGTACTTGTAGGCGAAAATCTTGGGCAGCTTCATTTTAGGATGAGGACTCCCCCTCGGGACACAGTGGCTCAGGCATCATTGTATGCCACATCCATATGGGCAGAATGGTTGATCCATGAAGCAGTGGCTTCTCCAGCCCTCAGTCTCCTTGGGATAGCTCTGCCTCACCATCTGTGCTGGTCAACAAGGGCCTCAGGCTGAGCTGACCTTCTAACAGGATCCTCCTGTCTTCTTTTGTCCAGCAGAACCACACCAGGGAACCGCACCAGCTGCAGAAGTAGGACTTGCCCGTTATAACCATATAAATATTCATCATATATGTAATCTAATATGAAACAAACAAAAAACTCTCATGCTTTTTGCTTTTGCTAAAACAAACAAAAAATCCAATTGCGATGTTAATTTATAGAGGTGTGATATTCTGCTCTGACCTCTGCAAACAGCTAAAATTCAACAATCATATTAGTAATTGATCATCTGTACTCCAATCAAGGGGGAAAGTGTTCGGAAATGTCTAAGACAAAGCAAACCAGGGAGATAGCAAAAAGCATAATGATTCAGAAGTAGAATACTAAGATCTATAAATACGTATTATCCAACAACATAGCTGGTTTTATCATGACTACTGATTTTGGTTTTCAGTGAAAAATTATTTTGACTGATAAATATCTATTCAAGCTATTTTCATAACTCTCAGATAAATAGTTCCAAAATTTTTATAGAAAAATATTTATCACTATTATCTGTCCCAGTTTTCAAATGTTCTAGCCAATTTCCCCTTGTTGATTCTATACACTGCATTTCACAGCTGTGGCACAACAGGCATGAAATATACACTTTTAGATGGTTAAGAGCAAACCAGAAACATTTTACACTATTTTCATAAACAGAATTACAGTACCCAAATGAACAATAATATTAAATGTGTAAGCCAACTCTAAATTCTCTGACTCCACAAACCCAAACAATGAACTGCTGTTCATAAATGTCATCAGATCAAATGAAGTATAAAAAAGGCTTTACATGCAAACACAAGCCCTTCCGTATTCTCATGACATCATAAGCACTGAAAAAACCCACTAATGAGCTGAAAATAAAATTTCCAGTAAAATAGCTAAATTCAGGAACTGTAATACTGCTTGAAAACTTCCTTCAATCATCAGTCTAGAAAGACTTGGTCCGTAACATAAAAAGTTAAAAAATAACAACACACAAAGTTGTAAATATCACAAACTTTAGTCTTTGAAGTTGAAACAATGTAGTTTTAATAGTCACAGCAGAAATAATGCCTAGGTTATGCAATACTTTTCGTTTAAAAAAAATGCTGGGAAACAAAAGCAAAAAAACTGAGTTCTAAATCCAAACACCAAGGCGTTCAATTAATGCTTAATAAATAATCCAGAATACAACCACAACAAAATGTACTGAGAACTATGGAAGTATAGCAGATAGTTTTGTTGCAATCTTACATTTCAACAGGTGCCCGTAGTAGAATGGGTAAAATCTGAAACACATCAGACATTCCCAGTAGTTTGGATTCCAAAAGCTGCAAGGATACACAGACCAGTACTAAAAATTACCATTATACCTGTATTAAAAAAGAAGTGTCAATTAAAATGTTAAAATACTTTGAAAACTTTTATTTTAAAGAGCTAGTCACTACAGCTATAAAGATATACAGAGGCTGATTTATTTTCTTAAAAACATATGTTCAGAAAATCAATTTCCTATTTATAGAGTTAATAAACACTGTTCATTAATTAAATTATTTTAGAAGTACTATTAATCAGAAGACAACATGATTAACGTGTTATCTCAACACAAGTTATGATGGATAAAAAAACAACCCCACATAGTTATGAGAACTTTTAGGAAGTTTATCTAGAACTCACAGTGGAACAAGAGGATAGATGCTCATGCATTCAGAATCCTGCAATTCAGCAAGACTAAATTTTCACTTACGTTTTCTGGGACTTAAACAATACCTTCAGAGTTTGCATCTACATCATCCAAAAAAGATTCTATCATCATCAGCGATCATAGTGTTATGACAAGCTTTAATACCTAACCAACAACACAATGCAGTTTGATTCATTTTAACAATACAGGGAGTATTAAATTAGATTTTCACTACTATCAAATTACTCATTTTAAGTGTCTACATTTTCCAAGGCTAAGGGCTGTCTCAACTAATCCCTTTTAAAATGTTGATTAGAGTGCTTTGAAGGCAATTATGTTAAAGTTAATTCATCCTTTGGCTTCTGAGAGGGATTTTCAAAAGAACACTGTTTAAAAGGAAGCAAAGCAGGAAAGAATAAATAAAACATATTTACAAAAATCTCACACTAGTCATGTACAAATATACAAAAGGAAAATTGAGCAGGGCTTCAACATGATAAACTACTATAAGAACATACATTTAATATACATGTAACCCTTCTGCCAGGCGGAGCCAGCAGCAACAAGGGCCGGGTTCAGTATCTAGAGGTTCCTTTTCAACAATACAACACAAAACCGTCTCGAGCCCCCACCCAGTGACCTGAGACAATTACACACCACCTCCTGGGCGCCTCTAAGAGGCAATACTTCCCCTCTCACAAGCACAGAGTCTGAGTGTAGCAAAAACTTTTAATAAAAGGAGGGAAGTAACTTAGCATTAATTTGGGAAAACACCTCAACTATGGTTCATAAACACAAACCATGAGCAAAAGACCCACCCCCAAGCAAGTTGGGCAGTGTCCTTCTCCCCTCAGGATCTTAAGTCCAGCAATCCAAAAGACCCTTTAATGTGCCCATCCCTTCTCTGTACCCCACTCACAGTTGCTGTCCTTGGCCAGTGCAGCCCCAGAGTTCAAAGGTTCATCCACAGAGTTCACCTTCCAACCTGTGTGGAGGGGGTGGGGTAAGGAGGCACCTTACATGCTCCACTGTTAGGCCCCAATGGCCAATTGCTGCGCCTCTGCGGGGCTCTGCTCTGGCCCTCTCCACCAGCCTCCCTGCTGGCCGCTTGCTGCGCCTCTCCACCAGCCTCCCTGCTGGCCGCTTGCTGCGCCTCTCCGCCAGCTGCCCTGCTGGCCGCTTGATGCGCCTCTCCACCAGCTGCCCACTCACCAAGGTGTCATCAGGGCCCCCCCCCACACACACACACACTTAACACAGTTCTCAGTGATTTTAGCTGTTAGTGAGGGAGCCTCACTGCTGGTGCACACTGGACAGTCTCTTGCAATAGAGACACTGTCCCAAAGTAGCTCATTCAGACTCTGCTTACAATGGAGCTGCCCCAGGAGTGGAAAAATAGTACAAGATGGGAGGATGGAAGGAGAGAGAGCAATAAAGAAAGGAAAAAGATAGAAGGAAAGCAAAGTGTGAGGGGGCAGAGTAAGGGAAATAGCTAACAACTCAGGAAGGGGAAAATTCTATACCAAAGATTAAGATGGGGGAAAGGAATATTACCTGTATTTCTATTACTTTGAAGATATCATTACTAGGGCTGTCAAGCGATTAAAAAAATTAATCGCGATTAAACACGCAATTAAAAAAATTAATTGCGATTAATCGTNCTCTTGCAATAGAGACACTGTCCCAAAGTAGCTCATTCAGACTCTGCTTACAATGGAGCTGCCCCAGGAGTGGAAAAATAGTACAAGATGGGAGGATGGAAGGAGAGAGAGCAATAAAGAAAGGAAAAAGATAGAAGGAAAGCAAAGTGTGAGGGGGCAGAGTAAGGGAAATAGCTAACAACTCAGGAAGGGGAAAATTCTATACCAAAGATTAAGATGGGGGAAAGGAATATTACCTGTATTTCTATTACTTTGAAGATATCATTACTAGGGCTGTCAAGCGATTAAAAAAATTAATCGCGATTAAACACGCAATTAAAAAATTTAATTGCGATTAATCGTGTGATTAATCGTATTGTTAAACAATAATAGAATACCATTTATTTAAATATTTTTGGATGTTTTCTACATTTTAAAATATATTGATTTCAATTACAACACAGAACACAAAGTGTACAGTGCTCACATTATATTTTTGCTTACAAATATTTGTGCTGTAAAAAACAAAAGAAATAGTATTTTTCAATTCACCTAATACAAGTACTGTAGTGCAATCTCTTTATCATGAAAGTTGAACTTACAAATGTAGAATTATGTACACACAAAGATAACTGCATTCAAAAATAATACAATGTAGCACTTTAGCACCTACAAGTCCATTCAGTCCTATTTCTTGTTCAACCAGTCACTCAGACAAACAAGTTTGTTTACATTTGCAAGAGATAATGCTGCCCGCTTCTTGTTTACCATGTCACCTGAAAGCAAGAACAGACGTTTGCATGGCACTGTTGTAGCCAGCGTTGCAAGATATTTACGTGCCAGATGCACTAAAGATTCATATGTGCCTTCATCTTCAACTGCCATTCCAGAGGACAGGCGTCCATGCTGATGACAGGTTTTGCTAGATAACGATCCAAAGCAGTGCAGACCGACACATGTTCACTTTCATCATCTGAGTTAGATGCCACCGGCAGAAGGTTGATTTTCTTTTTTTGTAGTTCGGGTTCTGTAATTTCTGCATCGGAGTGTTGCTCTTTTAAGATTTCTGAAAGTGTGCTGCACACCTCATCCCTCTCAGATTTTGGAAAGCACTTCAGATTCTTAAACCTTGGGTCGAGTGCTGTAGCTATCTTTAGAAATCTCACATTGGTACCTTCTTTGCATTTTTCCAGATCTGCAGTGAAAGTGTTCTTAAAACCAACAACATGTGCTGGGTCATCATCCAAGTCTGCTATAATATGAAATACATGGCAGAATGCAGGTTAAACTGAGCAGGAGACATGCAATTCTCCTCCAAGGAGTTCAGTCAAAATTTACTTAATGCATTATTTTTTTAACGAGCATCATCAGCACGGAAGCATGTCCTCTGGAATGGTGGCCAAAGGCATACAAATGTTTAGCATATCTAGCATGTAAATACCTTGCAATGCCGGCTACAAAAGTGCTATGCGAACACCTGTTCTCACTTTCAGGTGACATTGTAAATAAGAAGCGGACAGCATTATCTCCTGCAAATGTAAACAAACTTGTTTGTCTTAGGGATTGGCTGAATAAGAAGTAGGACTGAGTGGACTTGTAGGCTCCAAAGTTTTACATTGTTTTGTTTCTGAGTGCAGTTTGAAATCCCTCTTTAATCTTTAACGCTTTTATATACACAACCGACAAGATGCTTTTAATACCACAGTAGTATTTGTTACTCTTACTGGGGCTGTGATATATATCTGTATAGATAGATTAAAGAAAAAGTAGGCAAAGTAAATAAAATAACTACAGCAATCATATAAGCTTGTTATTCCCCTCCGCCCCCAGCAGTATAGAGACAATATTGGACCAGACCCTGAAAACAAATTATTTTTTTATTTTGCAACTGAGTTGTATAGTGATTCAATAAACATTTAAATGCCACATATTAAAAAATCAGATCCCTTAGCCCAGTGAGAAAAAACAACTCTACTCCTTTGAGGCCTGAAACCAGTAATCTCTCAATATAAGCAGATAGGACCATGAAGTTTTCTGGGGTTCCGGGGGCGGGGGGTGGGGGGAGAGAAGAGCATTCCCCCCACCCCCCCAAAAAAACTGCCTTAGGCAGGCACAGAATTTGCCGGCCCCCATGCGCAGCCCCCTTGGCCTGACTGGAGTTCCCCCCCCAAATACAGAAGTCAAACTATGCCTATGCATATAAGCAAAGCTAGTTAACCTTAACTCTGAAATTCAAAGGGTAAAAATTATGGGAGAGGTCACATATTAAAGCGCTTTGCGTACATGCATTTTACTCTTCCCACTGAAGCAATTAATTGGAGTTCTTTTGCTATCTCGACAGGAATTATTTTATTTATTATCATCCTCACTAGAATGAAGGAGAGTAGAAATTAAAAGTCACAGGGAAGAACAAGAATGGTGGCTTATTATATAAACACCTGGGTCTAAAAGGAGAAAATTATTGAGACTTTCATATGACAGAGGACCAAGCCTGGACTATAAAGCAGTCTATTGTTCATTTCCTGAAATAATCTCTTTAGAAGCATCGATGGAAATTCTAAAAGTGAAATCTACTGTAACTATAACTAACACTGAGCTTGATGTCCTGCAGAGCAAAATTGCTGCAGTCTAGGACAGATTAAGCAGTAGAAATAGTGAATGCTAGAGAGATTAAATATGTAACTTCATGTTATGCAACTTCAGTTTAGAAGAGAACTGGTCTCCAACTCCTCGGAGTCCTGATCGATCACAGGATGACTATGAGTCGGCAATGTGATGTGGCCATTAAAAAGGCTAATGCGGTCTTGGGATGCATTAGGCGAGGTATTTCTAGTAGAGATAAGGAGGTGCTAGTCCCGTTATACAAGGCGCTGGTGAGACCTCATTTGGAGTACTGTGTGCAGTTCCGGTCTCCCATGTTTAAGAAGGATGAACTTAAACTGGAACGGGTACAGAGAAGGGCCACTAGGATGATCCGAGGAATGGAAAGCCTGTCGTATGAAAGGAGACTTGAGGAGCTCGGTTTGTTTTCCTTAACCAAAAGAAGGTTGAGGGGAGATATGATTGCTCTCTTTAAATATATCAGAGGGATCAATATCAGGGAGGGAGAGGAATTATTTCGGCTCAGTGCTAATGTGGATACGAGAACAAATGGATATAAATTGGCAGTTGGGAAGTTTAGGCTTGAAATTAGGCGAAGGTTTCTAACCGTCAGAGGAGTGAAATACTGGAACGGCCTGCCGAGGGAAATAGTGGGGGCGAAAGACCTCTCCGGCTTTAAGATTAAGCTTGATAAGTTTATGGAGGGAATGGTTTGATAGGATAACTTGATTTACACAATAGGTCAATAATGTGCCACCGCTGGTAGTTAGTACCGATGGTAAATGTTGGGATATTGAAAGTCTTTTTCCTGAGTGTCTGGATGGAGAATCTTGCCCGCATGCTCGGGGTTCAGCTGATCGCCATATTTGGGGTCGGGAAGGAATTTTCCTCCAGGGTAGATTGGCAGAGGCCCTGGAGGTTTTTCGCCTTCCTCCGCAGCATGGGGCAGGGGTCACTTGCTATAGGATTATCTGCTGCTTGAAGTCGTTAAATCAAGATTTGGGGACTTCAACAGCTGAGTCAAGGGTGAGAGTTATTTCAGGAGTGGGTGGGTCAACTCTTGTGGCCTGCATCGTGCAGGAGGTCAGACTAGATGATCATATTGGTCCCTTCTGATCTTAAGTTCTATGATTCTATGATTCTATGTAAAGTGCCCAGCGCTTTCATGGCTCTTAATAAATGTTGTTACTGCCCTAATGGCGAAGTTGATGAACTAAATAACAGATTCAAGTTAAACTACAAATCCCAGGAATAATAGAAGACTTAATGGTGCAGCAAACTATGCCTTTTCATTTAGCTAAATAGGCATTTTATTGACCCAGATAACACTCCTATACAGAGCCCCAGCATGCTCATAGGTAGATGCAAGAGCAAACTCACACAAGAAAGACTGCACACTCCTAGGCACCATGGAATGCCCATTCATAGAAGCATGCAAGCAATTTCATATGTGAGCAAATGCTTCAAACAGTTTTATAACTAAATTTGTTAATTTTCAATACAAGAAATGGGCTATAAAGTACTCTAGCATCAAGTTAAGTTGAATAGTATCCCAATTTACTTCTTCACAATATACGGAACAGAAACACAGAGATTCCCCCAATCCTGTTAAGGTGCAGCAGTACAATCCACCAATTATATTTGCTTTACTGTATAGACCAAAATAAGGGTTGTTCTCAACAAGTTACCTATACTTAATATAAGGCATTCTTCGTGCGCTTAGACAACCTTGGGAGAGGTAATATGCTATCTACCTTTTTTTAGGAAATTCAGTCTTCCCATTTTAAATAGTAAAACTCTAGAAATATCCATTAAAGCCAGGATTCTTTACTATTTCCAGTTATTCCCTGTTGGGAAATGTATAATTTTAGATCAACCAAGGCACAAGCTGCTGATTCTTCCATCTTTATCTGTGACTTCAAGAATGCGATCTAAAGTACCTTAAAGTGCTTACAAGATCTCTCTCTCTCTCTCTCAGATAACATGAAAGTAGATTGTAAAAATTCTAGATTTATAAATAACCCCTTATAACAATAATGTGTGCAGAAAACAAGATTCTCATAATAAACATTTTAACTCAAAATTTTGATGGAAAATGCAGTTTCATAACTATGATTTTCATTCCCTCTCTGGAAGAGGTTTAATGCACTATGGGACAAACATTGCTGGAAGAAGTTACTGTTAAATTTGATGTTCAGGAGCAGATTTTAAACCACATGTGAAAAATATTTTTAAATGTCACAAATTGATAAGCTTTTTGTGGATTATAAAATTCTAGTTATTTGTAAATAACCTCCTATAACAATGTGTGAAATGTCAATCTCTCTCTCTCTCTCTCTCTAGATAGCTAGAAAGCAAATACACACAATTTTATTCCTGTGCCAGCAGAGAACTAAAGGCCAGATTTTCAAAGGTATTTAGGCACCTAAAGATGAAAATAGGCACCTAAAGACCTGTGAAATTCTGGCTCAACCTGGCTAAATTTGATAGGTAGTATAGTCTCCTTACCATTACTGTTCACTGAACAGTCATTAACATGGTGCCCTGATAGGTAGAGAGCCACAGTTATCCTCTCCAGACAAACAACTATTACTCAAGGCTAGATATAACTATCATCTTGCATTCAACAATCTTGTTCTCAGGAAACATGGATGCATAAAATGATGGCTCAGTGGTTTGAGAATTGGCCTGCTAAACCCAGGGTTGTGAGTTCAATCCTTGAGGGGGCCACTTAGAGATCTGGGGCAAAATTGGTCCTGCTAGTGAAGTCAGGGGGCTGGACTTGATGACCCTTTGGGGTCCCTTCCAGCTCTATGAGATAGGTATATCTTTAAAATTAGGTTCCTTTCACACATGAAAAGACTTATTAGGTCACGTAATGGTCAAGGAGTAGATTTTTATTGCTTTATATGATACACAAAGATATATTACATTATTTTCTCTTCCTATTCCTTAGGAATTTGTATTGACTGATCAAACTATTTGAACCAGACCTTTTCTACAAGAAGCTGAATAGACAAGACTCAACTGCACAGGTTAAAACTTTTACTATGTATTTGTTATATAACATTCATATTTGTATAATCTGTGATCATGTTCTCTACTCTAGAACTTAAGACAAAGCTGTAGGAGTTACATCTGAATAGCTCTAATTATCCATTATGTTATTGCAATTCCAGAAGTCAGTGGCCAAGAGATAAAATAAGACTAGAGTGACCATATTTCTTAAAGTAAAAACGGGACGGCCCAGCACAGTAGTCCCCATTTTATTTATTTTATGCTGACCAACATTCAGTTTTCAATATGCTGCAATTTTTGCATTGACAACATAACTTGATCGTAGAAATGGTCAAAGGGGAGGCAGGAGGTTTTGGAGGTGGGTAAAGAACAGAGGGATGAGACAATTTGAAATCTTAGCTGGATGGTTTTGCTAAAAAAGATTTAAAGTGGGAATGTTGGCATGCAAATTGTCACCTTTATAGTTCAGCGTTAACACATAAATGAATGGGAGAGGTTCATATCTCAGAGTGTTTGTTTTAGGTTGCTGGCATTCAGGAAGACCACACTGCATCAGTTTACACTTAGGTCAGATTTTCAAGGTTATCTTTACAATTATGTAGTTTAAGAACAACAACAAAAAACCAATAGATTCTGAAGCTCAATTCTGCAGCAGAGTGAATTCTGTGACCACAGAATAAACAGCGTACTTATCGTAGCATTCGTGACGGGTCTCCATTTTGTTTTATAATATCTCACAGATGTACTATAGATAGCGGTTTCCAAAACATTCTATACAACAATTTGAACTAAACTAGTTTTGTTTCTGTTCTAATATGTGATGATTGTCTTATTTTCTTCCACTCTGCACCTGTTGAATTTGTATTCAATTAACTCCTGCCATTTGAATAGCCATTTTGAAAAAAGCTGATGTTATCCAGTTTTGCCTTGAAGAGGATATAAGACACAATAGTGGGCAATATTTTAGGAAGAGTAACTACAGAAATCAGAGGAGTTATACAATGTAAAATCAGTATGAAATCAGACTTAGTAATAAAGGTAGCATTGCTTGGTGAGATGATGTAGTTGAAATTGCTTGCAAAAAGTGCATAATACCAGCCCACTATCCACAGATATAAGTGTCTGAACTGACAGCAGTTTTATATCAGAGTTTCTGTTAGTTAGAATTTGTGTCTCATTTGCTGAAGGTTCATACAAATCCCTTAAAGTCCACATCCCTTACTGTCCCAGGATGTCATTTCACCTCTCTGGTTCACAATTTTTATAAAAAAAACTATACTACAGAGGGGATCCTTTGTTGAGATATAAATCAGCATTGACTATTTTGAATTCCTGATATAGTATTTCTATAGTATGGCATCGTATGGAGTTTTAATGTTAGTGAACCTCTTTAGAAAATGTCTACCTCTTCCTACTCTAGCTGGAGGTAAAAGTGGCTCAATCTAAAGGCATTTCATCTTGGTAACCTTACTTAGCAGTCCACCCTTACTCTATGGATTTCAAGAACATTAATCACTAGCCTATATAGGGATCCTGCACACAAATTAGGAAATATAAATTGTCGCACAGGCTCAAAATACTGCATGTTAGGTTTATAGCTTTCTGTTAAAAGTATGGTTTACCACACCACACACACTGTATGAATCACTAGAAAGTCTTAAATTCTTACCATAGCTCAAAGCATGTGGAACATGCTAAATATTTAGTGCAGCTGCAGCACTACCATAATTTATACCAGCCAGTAGACTTTAGGACCAGGATGAGGTGTGTAATTCTAATAGTTAGGGAGAAGGGAGTTCCTAAGAAGGGGACATGTCTTCAGTGCAGAGAGCATAGTGGAACCCAGACAACAGGTGAGGTTCAGCTGGGGATGAAGAGAGATTTGTGGGATGCCAGCTGTGGGATGCCAGAGCGACCAGCATTGCAGCATTCCTAGAGTCAACCCTGCAGACCGGACCGGCCGCCTGGCCTTTGCAATGCTGCCCTGGGTGCAGGACGCTGGCAGGGCAGCGCGTAGAGCTTGGCCAGGCCCACAGGGCAGCCTCAGTGCGCCAGGTACCTACGTGAGGGTGCAGACGCACTTGGCCGAGTCCTGGATGTCCCACACCTCGATGTAGGAGGTGGAGATGGTGAACACCAGCCCCAAGTGGCTGCAGTACATGATGGACACCACATTGTTGGGGTGGCCCTTCAGCAAGGCGATTTCCTGGCCTGTCACCAAGTTCCACATTTTGCAGTTCCGGTCTGCGGGAGGAGGCAGGAGCACATGACACTGCGGGGCCCTTCCTGTCCTCAGCAGAGGAACCCCATGGCTCCCCCACCCCACCCCACTGCCTCCCCCTGCTCCAAGGAGTCCCAGGGGCGAGAGGGGAGCTCAGTCCTCATGGCCCATCCAGCCCCTGGCATCCTGAAACTGCCAGTAGGGGGAGGGTCTATTAGTGTCAGGTGCGAGGTGAACATCCGGCCACTAGGGACCGGGCAGAGGCCCCAACAACTCGCTTCAGGGATGTCACCACACAGCTGTTCAGCCTAATGACTCGTGCAGCATTGCTGCCCTCTGCTGGGGTGACCCAGAACTGCATCGTTCCATTGTGGCATTTGGGGCTCTCAGGGAGGCCGATGCCATCCGAGCAGGAGGCTCGTGTCCTGTCCCCGCAGTTCAGGGCGGCTCAGCCCCTCCCCTGGGTAACAGGCTCACTCCCCAGAGATCATACCCAGAGCTCAGCAGCCAGCCCGCCCCTGAGGCGTGCACCTTTGGATCCGGAGAAGAGCAGCTCGTTGGTGGCGTCCACGCAGAGAACGGGCTTGGAGTGTCCCTCCGCCATGGAGCTGCACTGCAGCGGGGCCGTCCGGGCACTCCTGGCACCGCCCATGGGGTTAACGAGGCCCCTTCCATGGGAGAGAGAGAGCAAGGGCGTCAGCAGGGGGGCGCTGGCTGGGTGACCCAGGACGAAGCCAGATCCCACCCCATGAGGCTGCCAGGGCCTGCTAGTGGGGCTCTGGAGCAAAGCAAACCACAGACAGAGGCTGTGGGGCAGCCTGCTCCCCAGACAGGCCCCCCGGGGGCAGATCACACCCCGTTGGTGCTACGGGCTCAGGGACTCGTGCAGACCCTGCCTTGGCTGGGGGCAGAGGGGCGGTGAGAGCCCAGCTGGGACTGCCGGGCCCCAGGGCAGAGTGGGGATGGTAGAGGGGGCGCGAAGGCCCAGCTGGGACTGCCAGCTCTGGGGCCATTCCCGGCGCCAGCCATGGGAGTCACCGTCTGCCATTCACTGCTCTTGGGGCTGGGCTCCGTGGAGATTCACCCAGGGCTGGCTCTAGGCACCAGCAAACCAAGCATGTGCTTGGGGCGGCACATTTTCAGGGGCGGCACTCCGGACACCTTTTTTTTTTTGCTTCGGGCAGCAAAAGCCTAGAGCCGACCCTGGCAGCAGCAGCGCGTCATGCGCGGGGGGAACCCTGGGGCCGCTGTGGTTCGCGCCATGGGGGAGCAGCACCCGCACCTTGTGGCTGGGCCGGGCAGGCTCCGAGCGGGGGACACTCGGGCTGGGGGCCGCCCCGCGCGGCACACGGAGCCGCCTGCAGATGCCACAGGGCGGCCAAAAGCAGCAGCAACGGGGCCATAGAGGGCGGGGTGCTGCCGTGCGGGGCCCGCATCCCGCTCTCCGGGACTCCGCTCCCTCTGGGGCTACCCTGCCCTGGCTCCTCAGCCTCCTGCCGGGGCGGTCCCCCGGCTCTGCCCTCCCGGGTCCCGGCCGGTCCTGGAGGCGGGTGCCCTGGCTGGAGGGACCCTGGGCTGAGGCGCGGCCCGGGAGCCCCACTGCTTACCCCGACCCGGCCAGCGCTAGACCGGCTGGAGCAGCAGCACTGGTGGGGGGGAAATGTACTGCCATGCCAAGCCTGGGAACGGGCTGGTGATAAGGCCCTGGGGCACCTGGCATGTCAGTACCCAGCGGCGCCGGGAACCAAGTGCACCCTGGAGCCATCTGTAAGGTGCTGAGTGTGTCCTGTGCTGGGCTCCAGCCAATCCACAAGCCAGGAACTGGCCTTGTGACTCCCAGAGCAGGTATATCAGTCTCACAGCAGCAGCTCAGTCTGCTCAACATCACTCCAGGGCCAGGAACTCGCTCCTGTCTGACATTGGCAACAGTCTTAGCCTGCTCCAGCCCTGTTCCTAGTCCTACTGCAGCCCTGGTCTCGCTCCAGCCTCGCTCCACCCACGCCCGGGCCGCCTGAGTCCAGCTTCAACCACTAGGCCTGACCACCTCCATCACCTTTGCTGACACCATCACTTCCATAGGGAATGGCACTGAGGTTGCCGGGGGAACAGGCATTCTCAGGTTGCCACGAGCCATTGTTCTATTTACCAGGACAGTCCGATGCCAGGACAGTCCCCCTGAGCGCTGGTGAGGACTAGGGCTGCATTAGGACACCTGAAGTGCAGCTGCTGGAGAGTCAGCAGAACCGCCCGGAGACATCCACGTTTGCCTCCCAGCCTGGGAAGCCCAGAGGCCCAGAGCGTAGATGTCTCTCAGAGCACCTCTGCTAGCAGGAGACATTGGGTGAGGAAAGGAGCTCCCCCGCCCCCGGGCAGGGGCCATTCAGGAGACCCAGCGTGGGGGGAATCGGGCTGTGTCTGTACAATGTCTAGCACCGCGGGGCCCTTATCCGGGACTGAGCCCTCTGGGCACTGCTGAAATACAAAGGAGAACAGCAGGGCTGGAGAATTTACAGGCTCCGTGTGAGGAGGGCTCGTTGGGTTGAGCCAGCAGTGAGTCCCCAGTAACACAGAGCTGTGCTAGTAATGGAAGATCTATTTAATCTTCCCTACCTAGCACAGTTCATAACTTAGCACTGACCAGCTGCAAGGATCCTGGCGGGCCCTGGTATGGCTGTAGCAGCAGACTCAATGTTCGGGAAAAGCGAGATCTATGCAATTGGCAACGTAGTTCCATCTGGGCACCAGCCAGCTCCTGTGCCCCAGAGAGCTCCCACAGCTCACACTGAACCAGGGACAAAGGGGGCAGGAGGTTGGAAGAGAAGGTGCCAGCCTGAGACCCAGGAGACCCATGGTCATTTCCCAGCTCTGCCACAGATGTTCTGCGTGCCTTCGGGCAAGTCCTTTATTCCCGCTGTGCCGCGGTTCCCTGTCTATACACTGGGGGTAGCAGCCAGGCCCTGCCCTGCAGGGGGCGGTTAGAATAAATGCAATCGAGGTTGGGCAGTGCTCAGATGCCACGGGGATGAGGGCCAGGATGGTGCCTAAGACAGACCGAAAGCAAGGGGGAGCTACAGAACCGGTGGTGAGAGGGGTTTTGGCCTTTGACAATCTGCTCTGGGTGCCTGGGCTGTCAGATCCCAGCCAGCCACTGGCATTGCCAGATCTCCCTGATCTATGGTGCTGCTGCTCTCCCTGCTTCTAGGAGTCACTGCCTCCCTCCCCCTGGGCCAAGACCCCCGCAGCAATCAACTGCTGGGGCTGCCGTGGCACTGAGCGGCTAGCAAGGCCTGAGACTCAGCTGGGGCGGGGGGGGGGGGAGGGCTGTTCTTAAAACAGCTTGTGCGTTGTTGCCGCGGTGGGAGGGGAAGCAGAGATGGGGCCATTTTACATCCCACGGCCAAGGCGCCCGGCAGCTTGGGCAGGTGCAAAGAGCCGCCCGCGTGGGCTGGGAGCTGGGGTGGGGAGAGTTCGGGAACCCCCGTTCTGCGCTGTCACAAGGAGGAGGAGCCGGGATGGAAATGATTCTCCCACTCGGGGATCCGGAGAACCCCCTGGCTCCAGCTGCATGGACGTGGGGAGGGGCTCTGGCCTGGGGTCTGCAGGAGCTGGGACTAGAGGAGCCCAGTGGTCCCTTCCGGTGTCTGTGACTGTGGGGAGTGGAAGGTCCCTCCCATGACCCCAACGGGGAAGGACAGGCTCTAAAGCCCGGCGAGGCCGGAACTAGTCTGGGCTGGGGCATCCCATGGCTGGGGAGTCACACATTGGCTGGCTTGTGCCGCCCCGCCCTGATTGAGGGCTCTGGGCAAAACCCCAGGCTGCAGGCCTAGATAAAGGCCTACAAAAGGTACTGGGGCTGCAGAGGGGCAGCCCAGAGATAGGCAGAGGCAGCTGGTGCAACCCCCCTTGCCGATGATGAGTGGTTTATAGACAGCAGTCCGCCCCAGTGAGCGGGGGCTAGACAGTTACCGGCAGTAGCCACTGAGGCAAGGTGGGGTTAGAGCGTTGGGGGTTCCCCTGGGCGGGGAGACCCAGATAGTGGGTTACTGCCGGGGGCAGGACCCTGACGTAGAGGGGCACTGGGGTCCGGGAGGGACACCGGGGCCAGCGGCAGGCGAGACACCAGCCTGTAGAGGGCACTTAGAGGCCGGAAGAGCTAATTCCCAGGACGACCGGCAGGAGGTGCCGCACCGGTGAGTCTTTGCCCTGCGACACAGACTCTCTATCTTTGCTCGGTCTGACTGCAGGCCTGAACCATTAACACTGAGCTAATTTTCCTCTGAACCAAGGTACCCCGGAAGTATCATAGCGAGGGGCGTGCTCTTCCACCCAGACGGACGGGGAGGGAGCTGCGAACCCCTTATAGCCTCTCTTTCTAGTCTTTCATACTTTTTCTCTAAATATGTCAAAACACAAGCACACAACCTTCCCCCGGCCAAACACAGAAAAATAATACAAAATAAATTTTCAAAGGGGCCGACAGCGCCGGAAATGGGGATGGGGCATGGAAACCTGTCAAAAACTATATGGTGATGAAAGCTATCGAGCAGTTAACTACTCACATGCAAACACCCACCCACCCCCATACATAGCAATCCTCTGTTTCATTTTGATGCTTTTTGATGTATTTTAATGCTTTTATTCATTTTATTTATTAAATAACTGTGTTTACAGTAATACATTGAGGTATAAAAGATATACACATCTTGTCCTGTACACAGAACACAGACCGCTCCACTGGATCCCACAACCCATACAGCGAGAAAGCCGTAGAAAGCGTTGACATCTCCAAAATCATATCAGGGCAAGAAAATGCACCTGCTGTTTGCAACACTTGTACAGTATAGACACAGGGTGAGGGCTAGACTCAGTGACCATGGTTAGTCCTGCTCCATCTCTATTGTCTGGGTTTCCTTCTACAGCTGTTCACACTCGAAATGCAGGACAGGGGTAAGGTTAGCCCATCACCAAAAGAACCTTAATGTAAAGCAGTGCTCCTTCCTGTGCCTGGTGGGGATCACGCAGACAGACTACATCCCCGCCTGGCTGGGCATTGTCCAAGGGTAAAGCAGGGCTGTAGTGTAAGGTGGAGGAGCCTCTGGAAAAACAGGGTGAGGCATGGGACAATGCAGCTAAGAGTTGCAGGGCTGGGCACCAGAAGAATCGCCGGGTGGAACTTTGGGGTATGGTAGGGAGGGGTGGAACGAGCCCCACCCTGGGTCAGTCCCAGTGCCATTGGCCCACTGCCTTTGAAGAGGCCACCGATGAAGGCCATTTGTCCTACTCCCCTGGGTCCCGGAACCCAGCTCTCCCCGGAGAGAAACTTTGCCGAGGAATCTTAAAGCAAGCGACTTTGTTGTTAGGGCTGAAGAGGGTGATGGGATGGGAGACACTGACCATGTGACGGCACCAGTCAGCTCAGAGAGAAGTCTGACCCTTGTGCTCTTTGGGGGATCATACCTGAAATGGGGATCAGCGGGAGGTGGAAGGGCTGAGTGTAAAGGACCAGGAAGGAAGCAGGGTCCTGGGAGAGGGTCAGTGCCGGGACATCCCGTTGCTCATGAGAATCCACCTTCCAAGTAATGCGGCCCCAGGTCTGTAACCCTTTCGCTGGGGCGTACTGCCAGGCGAAGTCTCCCGCTGCAGCCACACGGCCCTGCACAACATAAGGGCTGCATAACAGGGCCCTCAGAAGGGGGGTTACTACTGTGCCCTGATGAGCATGAGGGATGGGACCCCTCGGAACCACAGGCTTCCCCCAAGGCTTTGGGGGCTAAAGGAGTCTGCTTCTGAACTGGACACTGTGCCCTGTCACCAGTGATTAGAGGGAATGGGGCTAGAACTCTGGCTCTGCGGTGCTAACAGCGGGCCTGAAAGGGATGAGCCATGGGGTGCTAGACCTTAGTCAGCCCTGCCCCTGCAGCGCATATGGTAGCAGATGGGACAGAGTGAGTCCCAGCTCCAGGAGGGTACCACAGCCCTCCAGGAGGGTACCCCAGGGTACCCCAGTGCTGCGAACGGAGCTGCATGGCCCGTACGGCCGGGAGAGGACAAGGGTGGTCGTGGGGGAGAAGAGAGCCGGGCAGAGACAAAGTAGCGCAAATTATGCAGAAACAGGGCTGCAGCAACTGAACTCAATTGTCTCCAGTGTCCATTAGGGCGCATTTCCCTGCACCCAGCCACCCAGGAGGGCTCTGCATGAGCAGGGGCTACACAGACAGCAGGTAAAGGAACAGGGCCCCTGGGTGCCACGCTAGGGGTACATGCAGTGCCCACAGCCATTCCAGGGAGGCAGCTCAGACTTGTAACTTACATCATCATCTCCCCACTGGTCAGTTTCACCATCGTTCTGCAGGAGGTGCCATTGCTGCAGAAGCCCTGAAGGCTACCTGCATTGAACCGTCCCTCCCAATGAAGGCCAGGGCCTGGAGCCGCTCCCTGAATTCAACCCCCTTCTTGTGCAGTGGGTAGGGGAAGGCAGCCAATGGCCTGTCAAGTCTTGGATGGTTTCAGGGCCAGAAAGGGGGATGGAGAGAGAGGAGGTGGGGGAGAGGTTACATCCACCTTGGGCTCCTCTCTGCATTTCACCCCAAGTTACTAAACTACAGCCTCCCCCGGGCACTGGTGCCAACACTGAGGAGACTCTTGGGGGTGAATTGGTCTCCTGCGCCCTCACTATCCTGCCCTGTTACCTGCTTCCCACAATAGACAGACACAGTTAAACTCTCCCAGTGTCACAGTTACTGTCACTCACTGCCCCTGCAAGGAGGCATTTGTTCCCTGTCTTCCCAACTTACGTGGTAACATCAGGGTGACTGCACCCAAAAGAACCTCTTGATTTGTGCTGTCCTTTCGCCTGTGTTCCCCCTGAAAGCACAATCACATGCAATCACTAGGAGGCAGATTTTGAAGACAAGAAACCCATATGACTCCACATTTCTTCTAAGAGGCTAATGCCCCCAGCTACAGGCAATAGCAGGGGTACGCCAGAAGGTGTGCTACGAGTTACTGCCCTGCAGAAGGGGTGCAGCATATATAGTTTAGGGGAATGTGCTTCCCCTTTGATTGTACATTACAAGGCTGCCCCTTATTCCCGTGATTAAGCGGCATTGTGCTTTCACTGGGGCTGTTCCAGGATTTGCACCTTCGCATGAGGCACGTCGGTGGGGGGGCGAGGCCTGGGCCGGGCACCTGGAATTCCAGTCTCTAGGCTGGCGAGCTGCCCAGCACTACGGGTACAGGCCATGCGTCCTGGGGGGCTCATGGCATTTCTCAGACACTGGGTGGCATATGCAGATGTGCTCAGCACTGGCCTCCTTCTGCTACCTCTGAGGTCAACAGAACGGCGCCTTCCCTCCCAACCGCCATGGGAGCAGAGTTGGGCTGATGCTGAGCACTCTGGACAACCCCATCCAGCACGTCCCCTCCTCGCCAGGCCTTTGGTGGGCAGCAAGCCCCTGTAGCTGGCACATACGGGAGAGCAGAAGTACAAAAGGCGGCCGGAGAACTCAGCTGGGAGGCAGCTGCCGGAGAAGCCAGATGCCTCCTGTGAGCTCCCGAGCTGGGAGGCTGCTGCAGACCCCGAGGGAGCCCAGGACTGGCCAGGGCCATTTACAGACCCGAGCAGGGAGGAGCTGCAAGCACTGACAGAGGCCTTCTTCCCCAACGACCAGCACGACCCTCTCCAGAGCCAGGTACACCCTGAGGGGGAGCTGGGAAGTGGCCCAGGGGTAGCCAGCGAGTGAGTCAGCACATTGCGGTCAGGATCCCCGCTGACCCAGTGGCAGACCGCTCTGCCACTGCTAGGGCCCTGGGCAGGGACACAGTGGAGTGGGTGGGCCTGCGTCCCCCCTGCCACCCCAAGCCGTGGGTGGCAGTCTCCTCCTCTCTAAGGCAAGAAACCTGCACTTGTCAGCCCCCCGCCAGAACTAGGAGGCCTGACTGTTTGCTGCCCAGTCTTAGGGTTACCAGATAGCAACTGTGAAAAAACGGGACAGGGAGTGGGGGGGTAATAGGCGCCTATATAAGAAAAAGTCCCAAAAAACGGGACTGTCCCTTTAAAAACGGGATGGATGGTCACCCTACCTAGCCTGAGTGCAGGCCTGAGCCAGAGACTCTTTGCTGCCCCGCCCCAACAAGGGGCTAGGGCTCCATAACTGTTTGTTGTTTGGCTCTGATCACAGGCCCGAGTCCATGTCTCTCGATACCCCGCTGATTCCCCACATCAGGCGACCCCCAGAGACGTAGTGGGGCGGATTGGCCGCCCACAGACCCGGAGGGGGAGGAGCCACTCCCCCCAACGGACTACAGCAAGATAACTCATGTAAAGTATGATTGGAAAGATTATGTTTTACTGAATATGGTTATCCTATTTGAATGCATGTAACATCTTTGCACCTGAAATTAAGAATATTAATTATGTATCTATATTTCCAACTTTGCTACCTTGGGTGACACCCCCTGCTAACACTTCAGGTATAACAATGGAGAAGCCAGCCAGTGCTGATGGCCCATCAACAAGGACAATAGCCGGTGAAAAGGCCTAGCCTTCCTGTGGACTTGCCTGGGCCCAGGGACTCTGTGATGCTATAGGGTCAGGTGGTCTGGTGAGGTCACCTGATACTGGACTCCATCTTGGAATATCAAACTTTTCCACTGGGAAGTGGGGGGAACCAAACAAAGAGTTCCCGCCTTATGTCAACTCTATTTAAGGCGGGGAAGAAAAGCAATCAGGGTCTTCAGTTCTTCCTCCCCTGCCTCCCACCCAAAGAGACACTGGAAAACACCTGAGAACAAAAGACTGGACTGAGGGAGGAAACAGCTGCTGACCTAGGCTGGAAAGATCTTTCTGGCGCGTTAAAGAATCTGCCTGGAACAATATTTAGGGTGAGAAATATTAGTTGTAGCCAATTTCTGTAGTGTACTAAGGATAGCAAGCGTGTTTTGTTTATTTACTGAAGTGATCTTCTTTGTTCTGCTTGTTACCACTTATAGCCACTTAAAATCTACCTTCTTCTTTTAGTTAATACACTTTTCTTGTTTGTACTATAACCCAGTTTGTGCAATTAATATCTGGGTAGAGGCAGGGAGCCGTGCACCTCTCTCTCCACACTGAGGGAGGGGGCGACTTTCATAAAACCTTTGGGTCTGCACCCCTTAAAGGGGGAGTCCCTGGGTGCTGTAATAAGCCCTAAAGCTGGTCTCTGTCTATGCAGTTGGGCGTGGCCCTGCCTGTGTGCTTGGCTGGGAGAGGCTTGTGAGCCTGACCCAGGAAGATCAGGTAATAGGGAGCCTAGGCTGGCAGAAAGTGGGGGATTCAGTGATTTCCCAGCACATCAGGTGACCCCCCAAAGGGTGCAGCCCATCACAGTGGGGACCTCAGGCTGTGGGGCCCTGAACACGGAGCACCCTGGGGATACCACGTCCCTGGGCACCATGGGCCGTGATCCCAGCCTTGGGTTAGGGGCGGACATCTGGGCTCAGGAGCAGTGTCAGAGGGGCTCAGTGCACCAGCCAGTCACCCCAAGGGCTGCAGCGCTGGGTCCTGCTTTCACCCACCCTTAACTGACAAAGAAGACTTAACACCTATCCTGGGAACCCCCACTCCTTTATCTAGGCTCTAACAAGCACCTCTGTGGGTGCTGCCCGTAGACAGAATATCTAATTCCCCACCTGGGTACAATTGCCTGTGTGCGCTCCCCTTCCATCTGTGCAAAAATGCACCTTGATAGGGGGAGGGGGGCATGCACCTTTGTTGGGCACTCTGGGAATGAGGTTTGAAAGAGACTAATCTGCATGAAAACTTCACTATCTCCCGAAGCCTCAGTTCCATTCAGGCAGCCAGGAAGGAGATAAGAATCTGTTTCATAAGCCTGGAATCCCAGAACTTAGCTGTTTTGAAAGGTACAGTCCAGCTGTTTATCACTGCTTTCACTGCATTTGTATGCAACAGAAACTACCTTTGTGTTTAAATATAAATCAAAGGGATACAGTGTACTATTTATTGTTTGAAAATAGTATTTTCTATGCTCAGTTTTAAAACGTTTTTGGAAAAAACCCAGAGGAATACTGCATTGATGCCGATTTAACAAATATTAGAACGGATAGGCTAATATGCATGTGTTATCACTGTCCTCTCCTGGAATAAACCAGAACTGCTGAGTTGTAAACCATAGGTCCTGCAAACCCAGTGGTTCTCAAACATTTGTACTGGTGACCCCTTTCACACAGCAAGCCTCTGAGTGCGACCCCCATTATAAATTAAAAACACTTTTTTATATATTTAACGCCATTATAAATGCTGGAGGCAAAGCTGGGTTTGGGGTGGAGGCTGACAGCTCACGACCCCCCATGTAATAACCTCGTGACCCCCTGAGGGGTCCCAACCCCCAGTTTGAGAACCCCTGTGCAAACCCAAGAGCTAACTTTTGCTCAAGTGGTGGGGCCTGTGCTTTTGGAGCAAGAGGATCAGGATTTATTCTTGCTGTCCTTGTACAGCATAATGACAACCATCAGGAGCTCAGATACTGCAGCAAAGGTGCTCTGCGGGAGTTACCTGCTAGTACCTAGACAGACAGAACCCTAAAGTCTTAAGGGACCAGCATTTTGTTATGACAGATTTAAAAACTCAAATGCAGTTTTTAAACATCATGGTCAGAAAAATAAAGATATTTGAGAGATCTGGGTGAGGGAAGGAACTAAGAATTAAAATTCCAATAAGAAACTTGAAACAGCTGACCTAAAGCTAAACCCAAGAGAAGCCCAGGTTAAAACAATTCGGACTTTCCTATAGTGTGATGGACAATAGGTGGGTGGAACAGAAGGGAAGACAAAGAACTGTCGTCATCTGGTCATCTTAAATGCATGGCATCCAGATTGCCTTGCTGAGTTATTTTAGACCCACACATCCTTGCAGCTGCTTGGCACAGTAAGAACTCCCAACAGATACACATGCTACTTCTCAGTACATCATTTCCTTGCAACTGGGGAGAGATTTGAGACTCCTGTGAGGAGCAGGCCAGGAATAAACTGCACCAGAACACCCCTCATGAACATGACATCCATGTTCATGTGCTACTTCAAGATCTGAGCTAGAAAACAAAGTGTTGAGGGAAGCAGAAAGAAAGAGGTCCACCTTCCCTTCTAGGTCACGGTGTTCTTGCATTGTTTTGAATTAAATCCTACCATTTATAAGTCCTTGGCTTTAAAAATCTTTATTGCAGATTTTTAGAGAATCTCTTCTTGAATGGTTTGTTCTGGGAAATGTGCTCTGTGATATAGTTTCACTCCACATGACCTGGACACAATCCTTGTGATGAAATAGTCCAGAGGCAACCCAGGGAGCTACAAAAGCTAGTATTTGTGACTCCGAAAGGAGCACTCATCCCTCTAGGTGTTTCTACACTATGAGGAATGGTCCGGCAGCAACAGGTACTAAGGCACTAATGCAGGCAGGGCTCAAAGGAGTCATTACCACCATGTCATGGGAAATGGCTGAGAGATGGTTTCCCAGACACAGTGGTTAAAACAGCCTGTCTGCTCTAGTGCTCATGTTGTTGCTACTGCCCGTGCAGCTGAACGATGGATAGCAATTGCTGTAATACTAGTAATTAATGTGCCTAGGATTGACAGGGCTTCCAAGTACAGTGGGCGGGAAACGTAGTTTAGTTGGAAAATGCCAATTTGCTGGAACAAAATGTTTTATCAAAACTGTTGCAGATTCGACAAAACATAGGCAGGTTTTCATGGAAAACTGCTGGTGTTCCAGGGTGGACAGCCCCACAGCAGAGCGCCTGGCTGGAGGAGGAGTTCTCACAGCTGTTACATTCCCTGATCTGCAGCAGGGAGCCTGCTGAGCCCCAGAGCGGGGCTGGAGCTAGGGCTCTCAAAGCTGGCTAGGCTCCTAGCTCAGCCAAGCTCCCTGCTGCCAAGCCGTAGCCTAGAAACCCTGAGTGCCCTGGCTCAAGCAGGGGCTCAGAGCTTCCAGATTCCTTTCCATGGAGCTGGGAGCCTGGCTCCCCGGGTCTGTGGCCCCGAGGCAGTCCCACCACCAGCCAGGGAATCCAGGGCTTCCAGACTCTCTGGTCAGTGGTCTGCCAGTGTAACCCATGTGCCTAATGGGGAGATATCTCTTTAAGAGACCCACTGTGGGGAGGTAGGAGTGAGTTGTGTCTGGGTCACTGTTGCTAGGCAGATTAGGCACTCCACATCCAGAAGCTTCTGGAATTGGGAGTGGTAGTTTTGGGTCTGCTCCAATAGGTTTCCGTTGCTGGGGTCAGACTCCAGGAGGGGGAGCCACCAGAGCAGCTGCTTTGCAGAAGGCCACCTGCCCTGGGTGAGTTGGGAGAAGAAGCTGAGCCCAGGAGCAGGAAGCAGGCTGCTGCCCCTAACTCTGAAGCATTTTGCAGCAGGTGAGTGATATTGTGAATCCTCTAACAGGGATGCATGGGCAATGCTAATTATAGCCAGGGGAAATTGGGAGGGAAAATAACTTCTATTTTAATTGTATGTTTTGAATGTTGTTTTGATTTTAGCCAAACTGTTCTAGTTACATTGTCTCAACTCGTCTGAGTCACCAACTTTTCTTTAAATGCAGTAATGGGGAAAGAGTCATTTCTAGTTTGCTATTCTCAGTTTTGTATTTTCTTGTAACAGGGTTTTCTTTAAATCTAGACATGTCACTGAGTGGTTGGTTAATCAGTCAGCTGGCTGGTTTTCAGGGATTTCAGCAGAGGAAGAGTCTGCCTGGATTCCAGCTGAAGATTCCTACAAGCAATGGAGGGAAGATGTTGTTTTAGACTCAGCAGACTGTCTAGATTTGGTGATCAAAGACTCTAACGGAGACTTGGATGAACAAAACCTAAGCGTTTGGGAACTTTCAGTTTCTTCTCACTATTTCTGTGGGGACTGAACTGTTCAGATTTTAATTAGTTTTCTTTATTTGTGTTTATGTATAACTGCGAAGGTAATGTCTGTGGATTATAAAATAGCCATGTCATGCTGTAAAAATTAGATGATTATTTGTCTCTTTATCATAAGATTTTATAAAGTTATTTAATTAAATTAATTTTAGTTCCTTTTGGGACTTGAATGTGGGGAGGTTGACCCTGTGCAGTCCTTGCTGAAAATCCTTAGAGACTGAACTGTGGGTCTCCAGCTACTTTCTATGGGAGTTGGGGTTTTTTATTTAAGGCACTGGAGACGGGAAATGAAGTGAGGTTACAAATTGGCACCCGAACAGACAGGGACTTGAGGATTGCTCAAAGCTCACCTCTGAATTCTTTTGAGGAATATTGCTGTTAGTTATAAAATAATGTGGTGTTATTGAATATTATTGAATTTGTGCACTGTATTAATATTAAGATAATGGAAACTTGTACACAGTTAGCATTAGATCCCTATAGGACCATTTTGGTCAGTGATGTGTCCCCTGTTGATAGTACGTACAGCAGAAATGAAGAGGGCTATTAGAATCTTTGGTCATGTGACTAATATGAGGCACGTGAAGGGAGAACAAAAAGATTTGATTCTCTGTGAATTTGAAGACTCTTTCTGTGAGACACGTAGGAAGGGAATGTGTGTTGCAGAAGCTAGGGCAGAAACAGGATGTGACTCCTATCCATTTTGAGGTTTTGCCATTTATATCCACTGGTTCTGTGCCCAAAGTACCTCAGTGCAGGAATCGGGGATTTTCTGTGTATTCTGACAGAGGGTTCAAAACTGAGACACAGGCTGTGGTTACACCTGTGGCTGACAGACAGACTAGGTGGTTAACAGATGCTACACCAGTTATAGACCGAGGTCCAGTAGAAGCCTCTATTCCCGCTGTGAGTCTCCCTCCTGACATGCAACATTTTTTGTTAGAGAGGGTGCTGAAATCTGCCAATGAAATTGTGACTGACGTGAAAATTAAACTGATATGTTTTTTGGGTAGTTCACCGAGACCCAATGGAGAAGTAGATTATCCTACTTGGCGAGCACAAGCCAAAGAGATGATGGAAGACAGTAAGATTTCTGACATAGTCAAAAGAAAGTTTATTACCCCCAGCATTGAAGGTGGCTGTAGGAGCTGGTAACAAGGCATCCGCTGTAGAATGCTTTGATATTTTAGAGAAGGCATATGGAAGTGTCAAACGCATCTGAGCTTAAGGCTCAATTTTCTGAGACTCACTAGAGAACAACCTTGTGTGTAGTCTAGTCAGATACGCAGATTAGCCCAAGAAGTTTAGGAGGCTGGTGGGGTAAAAGATACTGAATTGGACTCTTATATACAAAATAATTTTTTCCGTGGTTGTTGGCATGAATCCTTATTAAATACACTCTTATTAAAAGGGATTAATTGTAGTGGTAGAAAAAAGAGCATCTTTAGCCCACTAAAGGTTATGCCCAAATCATTTTGTTAGTCTCTAAGGTGCCACAAGTACTCCTCATTCTTATGCCACGCTCCTTTTTGAGGTGAGATCCATTGAAAGGGAGCACTCTGATAAACAGAAGAGAGAACTTCAACAAGAACTAGAAGAAAAAGGAAGGCCATTGAGTAGGAGTAGCTTGCAGTTGATGAAGGCATATGAAAATACTCCCAGTGCCCATGAAGAAGTCACTGCAATAGACTGGAAGGAGAAATAGCTGCAGGCTGAGCAGCAGTTGGTAGGACTGCAGTTGACCCAGCCAAGTTCTGAAACGTCCATTGCAGATACACGATTTACTCCTCAAAGACCCAAAGAATTTAATAAACAACCAATACCAAGATTTAACAGAAGAAATCCTTCATGTTTTAACTGTGGGCAAATAGGACATTTTCAAAATGAATGTCAGAATTCTCCTAACCCCAATTTAATACATCAGCAGCTGACTGGTAGACATTCAAATCAGAGGAAGTTTGAGCCAGCAAGAAAAGAAACTAACAACTCTCAGAGCAAGGCTGCTAGTCAGTGGGTTCAGGAGACAGATGTTACCCAAATGGGTGTCAGTGAGGCCATCCGGCAGTTAGCGGGACCTGCTTGTCATGGCTCTGTATACCTAGATGGAGTAAAGAGTACCTGCCTAATAGATACTGGTTCTCAAGTTACTTGCATATGTGAAACTCTGTAATGAGCATTTATCTTATCAAAAGTTACAGGCAATTGGCAGTATAGTTCAGATAGAAGGGGCAGGAGGGCAAATGGTTCCATACCTGGGATACATAACCTTGAAGATATGATTCCCAAAGTTCGTCTGTGGGACTAACAAACAACATGTGTGGCTGGTGCGTAAGAAGACTGGAGCTCTTGGGATGGTGGTGGATTATAGAAAACTGAACAGCGTTACCAGAAAGGATGCCTATCCATTACCCAGGATAGAAGAAACCACAAAGGGATTAAGGTACCTAACTGCAAAACGTAGATCCCCCAAGCCACCGATTAGCTGCCCCCTCACCCTGTAGATGCCTGCGTGTGTGGGCATGTGTCCAGGCACCTGAGTCCTAACCTCAGAGCTTGTGGCCTGGCAGATCCCCAAACTGGGCCTCAGCTGCAGGGCCTCAGCTGCTTGGCCTTTGCAGACAATTGGGGTCCCCCCCCCAAACACAGCCAAGGTGGGGGTGCTGCCTCCTTGCACTCACTAGCCCAGTGGTTGAAGCAGTCACCCACGACCTGGGGCACCTGGGTTCAAGCCACTGCTCTAAATGAGGCCAAGGTGCCATCCGATCTCCCACCTCCCTGCTCCGTGCCCAGACCCCTGGGCCAGCATCTCCTCCACATTTGTTGGGGAAAAGCGGGGGCTGACATGGCTCAGTCTCCTCACTCCCGGAGCAGGTTCACAGCTGGGCCTCCCAACTGGAGCTAGATAAGGGCTGAGCTCCCTGGGCAGGCCGGGCTTAGCGCATGCCCTGTCCTTGGCATTTCCGAGGGGTGGCTCAGCAGCCTGGCCTCCGGGGAGCCTGGGTGGCAGCAGGAGGGCACCTACACTTAGGTGCAGCCTGACAACACCTGAGCCCCCTTTGTGGATCGCCCCCTCCCTGGGCCTAAGTGCCTATCTGTGCATTGTGGGGGGCAGGGGGAGGGTATGTAACCCACACACCTTCTGGGTGTGGTGTTCTGGACCAGCTAGTGGCACTGAGCCCACTTGGTGGGGGGGGTGGGTGAGTCTGCTCTGCAGCCTTAGCTAAGAGCCAGTTGGCTTTTAGCTCATGCGGTAGAAGCTCATGCACTAAGCTCCCGAGGTCCCAGGTTCCATCCCGGACAAGCCCCCACTTGTAACGGCGACAGATCCTGGTCGTCAGCAGGCGGGATCGAACCTGGGACCTGTCAAGCTTCGTGTATGGCTCTTGGCTAAGGCTGTAGAGCAGATACCTTTACCTCTCTGTCTCTCTAAGTGGTCTCAGTGTCACTAGAGAGGACAGAACTCCACACCCAGAAGGTGTGTGGGTTACAGGTAAATACAGGCAGGGATGAGGTGCTCAGATACTGCAGTGATGGGGGAGTCCTAGAAATAGTGAGTGAATGGAGTTCATTGGGACTTCTTGCCTGTGTCTGGAGGCCCACCCTCAGCTGTGGAGGGGACGTTTAGTGAGGGTTGCTGATTGTTCCCACTAGTCTGCTGCCTCCTGCCATCCCAGCCTGCTGCCTCCTTGTCGTGGGCTGAGAGGTACAGCGCTGGCCTGGTCTGCCGGGGCTCTCCTGAGCGCCGGGGCTCTGACCTCTGCTTCCTTCCTTTCAATTGTAGTCCTCAAGGGCCTGTAGCAGGACAGCAAGTCCTAGGTCCGCTAGGGAGCAGATCCTCAGCTGGTGTAAACCATCCTCGCTCCATCCATGAAGCTGTGTCCATTTTCACCAGCTGAGAATCTGGCCCGAGGGCATTTGGATTCAGAAAGAAATGGACATTAACCCAGCGGCTGGGAAAGAGCCATACCCCTGCTCTCACATGGGTCCTGAATATGATGTTACAAGAGGCTCTTGTTAAATTAGGGTTAAGTGCAGCCAGATCATGGTAAAATCAGTCACTGCATGGTTCCAGACAAGGAGCCATTCCCAGGTGGCCACAGCCAGCATCAGGACCAGGAGGGTCATGGGGGCGCACACCAATTTCACTAAATCTCAGAGGGCCCCACTTCCCAGGTCCTCAGCTTCAGCTGAATCAGCGTCAGGCTACGTCAGTGCTTTCAAGAACAGGCGGCCGGGGGGTTGCCCCTTCTGGGCTCGCAGCAGGATTATTGTGGGTTCGAGAGGCATTCCGATGTCCGCCCGACCCACGCTGGCTCAGGGTGGCATTCGGAGCTCCTCTTGACAACCTGCAGACAGGGTCCCCATGTAAGAGTCAGGGTCACGATTTTCAAGAGTGGCTAGTTGTTTCAGGGGCCCAGCCCATGACCCCTTAAAGAGAAAGCCCTGAGTACCCCCTGTCTGGAAGTCAGGCCCCTTTCAAGTGTCAAGTTGGGCCCTCCAACAATCAGAGGCCCTTTTTTAAAGGCTGGGGGGGGGCATTTTTCAAGCAGAGCAAGGTGCGGTATGTCACACTGCAACGCTAAGGCAGGACAGGCCCCCAGGACCCGAGTGGCTCAGCAACGCAGGAGTCGGCCGACTGTGTGTTTCCAGAACAAATTCAAGTTTCAAAATCATTTAAAAAAAAAATGGCTCAGACTGTGAGGTAGCTTAACCAAAAGAACCCCCCATATGATACCCCCACAATGAAAAAAGACCGCATGTGCACACATACAGCTACAGTACAACACAACCCCCGCCTGCTCTCCCTGCCACACAGGGAGAGGAGCTGGCAGGGGCACCTCAAGGGAAGGGCTTTGCCCAGCACGTGGGAGCTGACAGTGGACACACACCAGGTGCTCTGTACTGGATCATCTGATGCCGGCTGGCTGGGCGCCAGCCATGGCCTCGGGACAACTTGGGAGGAAATTTTCATCTTTCAACCTGCTTGTTCCTATTGACCTCCTGTGCGGTTTCGCTGGCCGGGAACGCCACGAGATGCAATCGCTTGGTGCGAGACAGAGAGGCCCAGCCACCATGAGCGCTCGGTCTTGCAACGTGCTGCGGGTCATTGGAGCGGAGTTGCCTGGGATTAACCCCAAGGGAAAGAACCGGGGAATCCCAAGAGGTGGCCACTGGGCTACATGCAGGTGAAATCTTCCCTTCTCATGCAGTGACCCCCACTGAGCGCCTGATCCAAAATCCATGGAGGTCAATGGGAGACTTTCCGCTGGCTTTGGATCAGGCTCTTAAAGATGAGATGAAGCCCCATTAAAGCAGAGACACCACTGCCCCGGCTCTCTCCTGCCAGGGCAGAGTGGATGTCAAGTGTTACCCCATGAGGGCAGCTGCATTCGACAGCCATTGTGACAAGCAGAGACTCAGACATCATCCTGCAGGGTACAGACCACCCACCCCCGCACCAGCTACACGAGTGGCGACTCAGAGCCCCTAGCTCCCATCCTCTTCATTTCAGACAATTCACATTTATGCTTGTTCCTCTTGTTGCCAAATGGAAAAAATCCATCTTTTCTCTCCCAGCCAGTTTAATCCTGTCCACCGGGGGGATCTTGGATATAATCCACTCTCTCGGTGGCTGGAACACATCACTTTAACTTGCGTTCCCCTCCCCTATGGCATCAGCAGAGCCCTGGGGACGCTTCTCCTTTTGTTGGTGGCTGGAGTGGGAGAATGATGGATGGTTGTCATGCGTAGCTGAGCAAACCAAGTCACTGTGTTTGGATCCCCCAGAGCCAGCACCCTGGCAGGACTTCAGAGCTACCCATCCCGGTCAGTAGCCAGATGCTCAGAGGCATGATGTGTTCATTTCCATTTTCCCACCTCAGAAACACTGCTTTGGTTCCACAGACCAGCAGCGATTGGAGGCAATTTTTACTTTGTCCAGCAGGGGGCGATCAATCACTGTTTTTGTAGGGTTTGCTACTACAAGACAGGGCAGCTGGATTATCAAAAGGCAAAACAAATAAATAAAGAGGCTGCTGATGTTTAGAAAGTTGAAACATTTCCCATACAGTTTATAAGTTTGAAAGGAGGTCAAATCTGGGGTAAGAACCCCTTGGTGTTGTCCTTCGAGCTGCCATGTAGAAGGACACCAGGGGAAATCACCTGTTAACCAAGGATACTGAAAGTCTTGGATCCCAGAGAACACACAATCCGTTGCTGATGGAGTTAGCTGAAGAGCCAACACTTCACCACCCCCAGCACATTGACGGGGATCAATCCGTAAAACAGACTCCAACCACCGCTTCTTATGTGACGTGCGGAGCGACACAAGAAACGCACCCAGGAAAAACGGGCAGCCTGCTGCGGTTCCCTCAGGTCCGTTTCACGGCAAGTTCTGCACCCCCAGGGCGTTAAACAGCAGCGAGAAGCTGGCTGACGAAGGGTCCGACTGCACTGGGCGTTGGCTGTGTGGGACTGGGACGCCTCAGCCGGTCATTAGGGGAGGAGGGAGTAAAGGTAGCAAAAGACCCCAGTGAAAGTGAGTCCATGTGCTTTGGGGAGTGCAGCGCTGTGGGATGCCAGCATTTTAGAAATGAATGATTACATCAATGTATTTTAAAGGTATATCTGTCACCAAGCATTAAAGGGACTCACTTTTTTCACAATATTTGAAAACCAATCTGTCTGCAATTCTATATTATAAATCCAACAAAGTTAGTATTGTTTTTTTAAAAAGCCAATGCAGTGTGACAATGGAGTTAGGTAAGTACAGTTGAGTGTTCCACAAATAGGTCTTGATGCTGCAAACCCTTACAGGAATGCTTAATTTTACTCCTGTAGCTCTTACAAATAATGGCACACCTGATTTGCCACACCTATAATGTTTATTAAGAATAATCAATCATGGGTTCTTTCCCAAAACAGGCTATATACAATCTTCCCTTAGAAACTCCCCTCTTTCTTTCTGGGATTGAAGTGACTGGCAGTAGAATAGTATAGATTCAATTATAACCTTACAAAGAAACCAAATAGTTGTACTACATATAATCATTGAACAGAATCCTTCATACAGTTATTTAAAGATATTAATGGGATATAGAATGGCAGCATTCCTTTGGATCCTGTAACATTTCTAGTAGGAAACCCAAAGCATACATTTATTCATAAACCAGGATAAGTTTTGTTGATCCTTTTTGTTGATTTTAGATTGATCCTTCTAAAATAGAACACACATAAATTATTAAACAATATAAATGGTACACGAGCCTGAGTAAACTAACAAACACAGAGAGTATCATTCCTTTTAAATGACAATCAGTATATGTTTTTAAAATATGGTCATGTTTGATGTAAGTTCAGAGCCCAGTTCTACACCTTTTATTCACAAGTTGTACTTGTGCCAGCAATCCCATTGAATTCAATGAGACTACTTATGTGTAAGTAGAGGTTACAGAATCAGACATTACTGTTCTGGTTTTGTAATTGTCATGTATTTTAATGCATTAATTATTAGATTATTCTTATGTTATGAAAACAAATAATAAAGACATCAGCATTCCTGCATATTTAACAAGTAACTGTTTAATTTGTTTTTAAAACGGTACTGATCAACAGTGCTTCCAGGTGGTCTAGCAACTTTCTAGAAGTAACATTACTGCTAACAAACATATAGGAATGCATCTTCATATATCTGTTGCCATTCAACCCAACCTCAAAGGTCAGACCTTTGTGGGTTTTTCCAAATACTAAATCAGTAAGTTGGTGATGTCCACTGTTAAATAGTTTGGAGAGGGGTCAAGAGATTCAAAAGGAACACATCAGCTCCAACACAGACATTTTGCTCACCCAGTTTTCTTTCTTCTATCATATTTCCCAAAGTAAGATAAATGGCTAGCAAATATTGTGACCTTTTTCTTCTTATGCTAACACTTTTACTCTAAATCATAAAAGTTAACTGACTGGTTTATATTTATAATTAAATATGTAAGTAGCCCTAACTGAAGTCATACTTACAAGATGCTGCCATAATTTAGGTATGCTATGTTTAAGTAGTTGCTGAAAGATTTTACTATGCAACTGAATGCTAGTAAGAGAAGAAAAAAAAAAGTATAAATTGAGGCATTTTAAAAGTACTTCAGAGTGTACTTGACCTTAAACAGACAAATCCTTACATTTTGTATTTTTAATAAGAGACTATAAAGGTGGCCAGTAAGAGGCAAACAGCACTTAGTACCATTTCAAGATTTGATCTCTTGTAAAGATGAGCATGTCACATGATTCATGCATGAATTTTAACTGGTTGCATGAGTGCAACTGCGTGCAGGGGTAGCCATGAATGTGCATTAAAAAATCGCAAGCTGCATGAATTGTGACCTGAATATGCATGACAAATAGCAACTTACACTTACATACTGCGTGAGACAGCCTGTGAGCATGCATGTGTGAAGACAAATAACTTGATGGGTGTTGAACTTTAATATAGTAATTGCTTACATTGAAGAGTAATATCAAAGTATTTAGATATTTTAACTGTCTTATTCATAGTTTTTCAGACAGAGTAGATATAAGAAAAATCATTGTTCCATTTCAAATTATATTACCATATTGAAAAATCTTGTAGTAAGAGCTGAAGTTTAACATACATCAGTTCTACATATTATAATTTTGTCTATATACTAGAACGGAAGAAAAAGATTGTGTTTTATAGTAAAACAAAATGTCTGTATTTCCCAGGTCTATTTATTTTGTATTGTCTTTTTTTATATTCCAGAAATGGCGGCTTAATCTGAGAGAGGCTACTAGCCCCTTGTTTCAGATCACCTATAAGCTTTTTCCATTATAAGAATATGTCAACCTCTTCTGAAACGAGGTTATCAGGGGCTTTCTCTTTTTCTAAAATTCTGCAAGAGTACACCTTGATGCTATCAGAATTTTGTATTATCCAATGGATATCTCTTTCTCTGAGTGCCCCAAAAACAGAATCAAAGGATCCACTGGTAATTTCACTTTTGTTTTATCTATTATAAGATTTCAAATTCTTGACCAACATATCTGTACTCTGGAGTATTTCAACCTAATATGGATAAAAGTACCTTTCATTCCACATTCGATTCAGCTGTCAATCGATGCATCTTTGTAGATTTTCCTTAAATGAGAGTATCACTAACCACTGAATTAACACATTTCTTTTACTGTAAACACATATGGAGGAGAAAATTATCCTATGCCAAATAAATGGTCAGTGCTCTAAAATAATTTATCTAAAGCCTTTCCTCATTTATTCACATTTGTCTTCTATATCAAGTTTGAGTTTCAGAATATAGTTTCGAAATGTTGACTTTGGATCCTCTAGAATTACTCATTAGCTTTTCAGTAGTCATTAAATAAGCAAGTGGTCTTTTGAAGCCTCCCATTTCTCAGGGGGTTGAAATATAGTATTTAACTGTATATAATTAAGTATTAGAACCTTATCTGTACTGAAAGTTTTTTGTAATGTTTCCAGTTATTATTAACTATCTTTAATGTAGCGTTGTGTCCTTTTAGAGAAAAGGAAATATTCATCTTTTCTCTCACCCTTTCTACCTGATCTGTTCATACCTTTTAATGTTTCTGTGTCCCTCACCACAACACATGGAACCCAGACTCTCTTTTCCCCTAGTCTCCTGACTGGTCCCCTTTTCTCTGCAGGCAGCTCCTGTCCCCGTTGTGGCTCCTGTTCCTGAAGGCAGCTCCTGTTTCATTTTCTCTTCCTCTTGTAGCTTCCACCAGCAGTGGAGGCAGATAGAATGGAGTGTCCAGGCTCTTCATTATAAAGAAGCCTGGACACCTGTAAAAGCAGCTGAAAACAAGGAAGAGAAGTACCATGTAACTCACCTGCTCTCTGCAGACAAAAATAAAGTCCATAGACCACACAGGTTGAGAAACTATGTGTTAGGCGGGAGACTAAGGATTGCTAGTCAATATCAATTGATAACTACTCTTGAATTACTAATACCATTAATAAATTACTAAAATTTATGTTTGATGACATGAAGATTGTTCTCACAGTATTTATGCTCCATTCAATAAAAATACCAAAACTACTACAAGTATGTATGTTGTTGCCTTTTCAGGAAGCTACAGTTGTCAAGACATGCACATTCTTCCAAGCAACCACAGGACTTATTGTCTACATCTTTGTCTTCTACCCACCAGTCCTTCACTGTCATCCCTTCTTGTTGTTACTTTAAACTGTTTGGGGAAGAGACTCCGTCTTTGTTTTGGAAAGCACTATGCACATCGCTAGCCCTGCAGATCCAAATCCCCGTGAAGTCAACAAAAAGACTCGCATTGACTTCAGTTGGCTTTGGATCAGGACCTATATAAGTAATAAGTAACTGTTACCTTCACTTCAGCAAAGCTTTCATGAAGAATATGACTTCCGGTGTATGTTTTACAGTTACTTTAATATTGCTGGTATTTTATTGCATAATTAATGATGTATTAGTATTAGATTTATTAGTATTAGAGTGCCTAGAGCCTTCAATAGGAGTCTGTTAAATAAAATAAATTATGTACTTATATTTAAAATAAGTGCCAAATAGAAGTGTTGTATAATGAATGTAGGGATTGCAACTTGAAGTCACATTTTAAATTCAAACATACTGAATCAACAGATTGTGTTTTTTACTAGTGAGTCTAATGTACTTATCGAGAGAATAACTGAATAGTCCATCTAAGTACTTAGTTTTCTCTAGCAGTTCTACTAGGGCCCAGAAAGCATCTTCTTCACACATGTTCATCAGTAGCATAGCAACAATGTAGGACATACATAAAAAGAACAGATAAGCAGTTGCCAAATAATAGAAGTGGTAAAGGCCCCCAAATCAAAAAGTTAAATGAACATTAACTTGTATTTTCACTATCACATCTTTTACACAAATCATTTTTCACTTACTTTCCTAATATAGGTTCCTACTATTTAAAACACAATCATACATGAGTGACTATACTTATACAACTCTGCCCCCTTCTGTTCTACTTAGGGCACATGAAAGAGATTTATTATAAGAAAGGTGACCAAATAGTAAGCTTAGCTTACGTATCATATAGACTTGCTGTTAAAGGTGATAAAGATTTCTTCCCCAACTCACCTCAAAGTTCTCTGCATCCCTCCATAGGAGTTTAAGGCCCATCATACTTCTTTTTTCATACCTTCTAAGCCTCATATTTACAAGTATTATTATAAATGAAGAAGTAGTTATAGTGAGGTAGCCACAATCAACTCACCTTGACTGTAGCCTATTTGAGAATAGTATTTTGCATAAGCTGATAGGACCCTGAAAAGCTTTGCCTGACTTTCTCTGGCCTCTGGGCTTTTACCCACAAAGGGTAGGAAAGGATCTTTCTAAATGCAAGAGAAATATAGAATTATATCTTTGAGCAAGAGAAGCAAACTATACCTCACTACAAATTTATTATTTTCTATTTTGTTAACAGCACACCTTTGACAGAACCCCCCCCCCCCCCAGTGATGTTTTATTTTATGGTTGTTAAATGAGTTATTTACTATTAAGGCTACATTTTAGTCATGGGTATTTTTAGTAAAAGTCATGGACAGGTCATGGGCAGTAAACAAAAATTCATGGCCTATGACCTATCCATGACTTTTACTATATACCCCTATCTAAAATTTGGGCCGGGGGACCATGGGTGCTTGGGGGGAGGGGGGAGGTGCTGGGGGGTGGTGGCCCAGGACCCCCACTGGTGCTGGGGGGAGAGGGGTTGGCGGGGCTGGCAGGCTCCCTACCCAGCTCTGACCAGCATGTCCCTGTAGCTCCTAGGGAGAGCGGTGGCCAGGGGGGCTCCGTGCACTGCTCCCGCCACAAGCACCAGCTCCACAGCTCTGATTGGCCGGGAACTGCAGCCCTGATTGGCCGGGAACCACAGCCAATGGGAGCTGCGGGGGCAGCACCAGCAGGCGCGGGCAGTGCACGGCGCCCCCAGCCGCTCCGCCTAGGAGTTGCAGAGACATGCCAGTGGGAGCCGGAGAGTCCCCCCAGGTAAGCATCGTCACGCACTCCTGCCCCAGCCCTGAGCTCCCTCCCCACGCACCCAAACTGCTGCTGCTGGCCCAGGGGCTACCGTGACCTCCGTGACAGACATGCAGCCTTATTTACTATTAATTGTCTAACTTTCTCTATGTTACCACAAGGGTTACTTAGGTAATAAGACTAAACACAAACACAGCTCTAGACCCTTAAACAATTTTTTTTCTACTGTTTAGTAAGGAAAAGATCAGGATTCTCATTACACTTTGTGCAATGGAAACATTTGCTTTACCCTAGCACTATATTGATCATTTCCCAGCTCTCCTCCTTTAAGGTGTGTTAATTTAGATTTCATAGACCCCTTATTAAACTCTAGATGCATTACATACATAAAAGTACAAATTGTAATGTAATATGGGAAGCACTAAGTAAGAAACCTTAACAAAAAAATTAAAGACCTCCCCTCCACAGCCAAAGTCTTCCTCCTGGCCTCCATCATAACTTCTCCCCACTTACCCCCTAAAATAACTTGTGCAAGTTTTGTCTCATGCTCTGCAGGTCAACAGAACTGGGCTCTAGCAAACTGAGGTAGGAAGAGATTTCTTTGTTGGAGTTCTGTGATAAGCATTGCCTAGGCCAACTGGCAATACAGATAGGCCAGCTACTTTAAGTGTATTAAAGAACGTTTGCCCAATTGAACAGTAGTAATAGAAAAAACCTATTTAAACTTAAGTAAACTATTGGGGAACAAGGAGAAACTACTGCTATTCAAGATTTCAGTACCATCTCACCTATTCCATTCACTGCACAAATATAAACTGCACTTAAGATCTTATTATTGAGCAATTCTTCATATCCCTACCTTAATCATTCAAGTATCAACCACCTCATTTTACAAAGAAAGTAACTGAATGGTCACAGAAAGCCATGGCTAACAAAACCAAGAATAGATCCCAGTGTTCTCCATACTTCCTGTCAGAAAGAACTGTCAAATCGGTGTGTCACTTACCACTGATCTAATCACTAGACAACACTCCCCATCCCAGAGCTGAGAATAGAACCCTAAAGTCTCAATTCACAGTATTCTACTGCTGTCTAGCAAGGAGATGTAACTCTGGCAAAGTGGTTTCTCCACATAGCTGCAAAGAGTTCTTACTGCAGCTCAATTAAGAGCAACCTGGACTAGAGATCAGAAAGGCTAACATTCAAATGCCCACTATAGGAATTTATTATTATACATGGTAGAAAAAAAATGAATTCTTGGGGTTATCTTTTTCAAAAAAAGATTTAATTCAGACTGAGAAAATATCCTTAAAAAGAATATTTACAGTGAAAAGACATTATCTATAAATGATAGTATAATGCACAACATACGTATGTTCTACATTTCAGTCATTTTTCCTCCCATGCATATGGAACATGCCATATGTTGGAAAATTTGAAGATTAAGAAATGTTGTAAAGGCTTTAGAAAAGATGGCCCTGATCTCCCTGAAGATGGGGAGGTTTCAGTCTCACTGGAAACAATAGGAAAAATCAGTCATCTTTATTATGGACATTCTTCCTCCCCAGTGAGGTAGTGGCCATTTTTACTAAGGGCACAAGTAGCTTTAAATCCCTGTGTACATACGTACACACACACACACACACACACACTTAACTGAATCAGAAGCAACAAGTTGTGCTCAATCAAGCCCATGTTCATGAATGACCATATCACTATCATCACCCCTTCTGCTTCTTCTTATTTGTTAAACCCACTAGTGTCTTTTCTTAATATTAGATTGTAAGCACTTCAGGGCAGGAAACATCTATTTAACAAGGGCTAGCTGCGATAAATGACAGGAACAAATGGTTTGGTTTTTCAAGAATAATAAATTTCTTTGTACTAGTAAGATTGATAAATTCGCTGTACTTCAAATTTAGCAAGTGTTACAATGGTACCTGGTTCATAAAATGTGGATTAGCTTCATTCCAATTGTCAAGTAATTAGCACCATATTTTCAGTTTGTAAGAAGTGATTTTTGGATAACTGGGAAAAAAATAATTTGATTACAAGGGATACATAAAAGTACTGTGCAATGGCTGGAAATCCATTTTTTAAATTTTGTTTTATAGTACCCTATTTACTACTTTCCCATTCACAAGTGATTTTCCACTTGATAACACATCGTTCTACAAATCGTACCTTGAAGACAATGAGGTCCTGCTCAAAATTACAAGGATGATTTAAAGCAAAACATGGTCCTGTGTACGGCATGTTACATGGAAATAAACAATATTTGTTTTTCCACACTGCACAAGAAGATGATATGGTATATAAAAATATAGAATAAGTAGTTTAAGAGGTCAAGAATGTGATGATTCAATTAATCTAAACAACTATTAAGTAGTGGCTTTGAAAGGAAAGATAAATAGTAAAAGCAAAAGTGGTGCAAAATGCCTATTTAAGCTAACGTGCCTCATCTGTGTGTCACTGAATACTACGGTCAGGCTATTGATAGGCACTCCAAGTAGGGAACCAACACTGCCTCAAAATTTCCAGCCTTGCTGTCTGAAGTTTTCCTTATCTCAGTATTTCCTCTGTTGAAATCTTTATACGTGCACTGATCATGTCATTATAATAATAAAAATAATTGCAAGAGTGGATATTTTAAGCCTGTTACTTTCTAAGTTTCAGATGAAAAAACAAGAGCCAGATTATTCACTCTCTCTCCGGAAAGCAGGACTATACTCATCCCACTCACCTTCACTGATTCCCTACTTATTATCTCTTATTCAAATCCAAATGGCCCTTTTATGGAATAGCTGTAGTGGTGGTGCAAGGGTCCCAAACCTGAACGTCTACGTTGCAATTAAACAGCCCATTTAGCCTGAGCTCCTTAGCCTGAGTCAGCCAGCACGAGCTAAGCTGTGGGTGTCTATTGCAGTGTAGACATATCCTAGTTTTCAAAAACCCTTTGTGGACTCTTGCCACTCTACTTGTGACCTCACACCTTCTTATTTCTTCACTCCTCTAGGTCTTCTGAGTTCCACTACAACTATTCCACAATAGGGGAGAAAGAAAAGGGACAAAGTAATCATGCTATCTAATGTACCCCTCTGAGCTGCCACTTTTCCCATTTTGGCATCCTATCTGGAGCGCCTTCTCTCTTTTCTGAGCACTGAGACTTCTTTTTTTCATCCTGCTCTCTCCTTAAAGTCCTCTTACTCATTACAAAGTTTTCCCTGGCCACATTACCTTTCATTCACCTTTCAGCATAATTAGCCTCTGGTGCTAAAGCATTTATTTGCAAATCTGAGGGTGATGCATTAACTTTCCCTTTATATTTCCTTTCAATTTGAATGTTTACCCCAATTCAGTCTGCCTGAGGCCTGGTCTATACTACAGTGTTAGGTCGATGTAAGGCAGCTTATGTGAATCTAATGATGTCAGTGTCTATACTATAGCCTTGCTCCCACCGATGTAAGTGCCCTACTGCACCCACATAATAACTCCACCTGCACAAGATGCATAGGGCTTATGTAGGTGTCAGGGCTGGCCTTAAGCAGGGGCTAACTGTGTGAAGGCTAGGGGCACCGTTATAAATGGGGCGCCTCCGGAGCAGGGGTGCCCCTCCCCCTGCTGGCGTCTGCAGCCCCGCGAATCCTGCCCACTGCCTTGGAGCCACCCCTGGCCATTTGCTCCTGGGAGCTTCCAGTCTGCTGTGGCGGGGAGGGGCACCGCTGATGTCAGGGTGTCCCCTGCCCCTGCTGCCCATGTACCCCATCACTGCAGAGCGGGGTGGGTGGGTGTGGACAGGGCTCACCAAAAGTGGGACAGAGTTCCTGGTGGCTGCTGCTGTGTCTGAAGGAGCTTTCCTTCAGACTGGTGAGTGCTGCTCTCTTAAAGGGGCAGCGTGTGGTCGCCCACACACTCCCGGAGCTCACACAGTCCCCCAGCTTACACATGCTGTCTCTTTCACCCCCCAACACATATTTATATTGTTGTTGTTACTTGTTGGTACTTCCTGCAATGCACATATATTCTCTGTAATTTTATTCTTTCAAAGTGCTGTTAGTTCAGTATTTTGACTGGTCTGTGCATTTCATAATTTTATTTCTCTCTTATGCTTACATTTAATTCTTTGAGTAGTGAGTTTTAAAATGCCTAACCTGTCCTGGCTGGAGTAATTATCATTATCATATTGTGCTCTGTCATTCATTATTTAAAGTGCTACAATCAAATAATAGTATCCTCCTAGAATGTAACTTTAGCTTGTACTAGCCTTAGCAGTGCCAGTTTTAAAAACCATTACCTAAACACATAACTTTAGACACTGGGCAAATGAAGGTTGCTTATTTTCAAATTGTATTTTTAGTTAGATCTGTAAAATAACTTAAAATTTGCATGAAAATAAATGCAGTTCCAACTATGATACCAATAGCAATGATGGAGTCAAATGTTAGTGAGTCACATACATTATTGTGATCAGTAAACATAAATGCCAAAATAATTAGAAAAATAAATTCCCTTTCTTGTTAAAAGAGAAAAAACCTTAATCACATATGTTAAAATTATGTTTTTAGTGAAAAACAATTGACTAAAATAGAGTAGATAATGGCAGTAACACACAGTGTGTCTTTTAGAGAAAGTAAGCAGATTTTATTAATTTTTATTTATCTCTACTAAAGATAGTGTACAAAGTATCAGATGTGTGTTTCTGATATCTGTGTTAAAGTTCCAGAACTCATACCTCAAGGCTTGGGATTGGGAGTATCTTGCTGTATTATCTCCTGACTGTTCTAAATTTACATATAAACTTTAAACGTGGCTTTAATTGGAGTTTGTAGATATTTTTTCTTTCTTTATATAACAATTAGATACAGTGCTCCTGTCAGCTAATTCCTAAGTTATTATCTGCAAAAACTCTATAGAGTTTTCAGGTGCCTAAGTAGTCCCTGGTATCATGGCTAAAGTTTCCTCCCAACCCCTGTTCCCAAAAATCTGAAATGACACCCCGGGTGAGCCAGCAGTGGCCAGAGGGCTCCAGGAGGACTGTGGGCTCTGGCAAGATGCAGCACCTGTGTGACTAAAGTAATGGTCAAGACTTTGTTAACATAAAAGCAAAGTTAAGCTGTTTGTGAACAAGAGGCAGGCCCTGTTCAGAGTCTGGCAAGGAAAGGGCTGATGTTGCAAAGGTTTATGTTTCAGGGCCTCATCTTACTACAAGTGCAAAGCCCGCCTTGAGCCACATGCTAAGCATCAGGCATCACAAGCCACAGCAGCAGCACAGAAGAGTGGCAATACACCATATATCATGCCACCCTTACTTTTGCACTGCCGCTGCTGGCAGTGGTGTTGCCTTCAGAGCTAGGTGCCCAGCCAGCCATAGGCGCCAACTTTTCCCGGCACCGGTGGGTGCTCGACCCAGCCCCGCCCCGACTCCACCCCTACCCCACCTGCCTCTGCCCCACCCCCATTCCAACCCCTTCCCCAAAGTCCCCACCCCAACTCTGCCCCCTCCCTGCCCCTATTGGACTCCTTTCCCAAATCCCCGCCCCGGCCCTGCCTCTTCCCGGAGCGTGCCACGTTCACCCTCCTCCCCCCTCCCTCCCCCCCCTCGCTTGCCACCGCGAAACAGCTGTTTTGCGGCGGCAAGCGCTGGGAGCTAGGGGGAGAAGCGGGGATGCGACGCGCTCAGGGAAGGAGGCAGAGATGGAGCAGAGGTGAGGCGGGGGGGCGGGGCGGGGAGCTGCTGGTGGGTGCAGAGCACCCACCAATTTTTCCCCATGGGTGCTCCAGCCCCGGAGCACCCACGGAGTCGGCGCCTATGCAGCCAGCAACCGCCAGTATCAGGCCGCCCTGTCAGTGCTTAATTTGTGCCGGGGCTGAGCACCCTGGGTCAGTTGTGGGGGCCGCAGCCAGGGCCAGCTTTAGGAAGTGCGGGGCCCGATTCGACAGGACCTCGGCAGGGATGACTCACCCGGCGGCGCTCCTGGTCTTCGCTCTGGGTCTTCTGTAGCACTGAAGGACCCGCCGCCGAAGACCCAGTAGGGAACCGCCCGGTGAGTACATCCCCCCCCATCCGACCCCCACCCATGTCCTGCCCCCGACTGCCCCCCTCAGAAACCACAACCCATCAACCCTCCCCCGCTCCTTGTCCCTTGACCACTCCTTCCCAAGACCCCCCACCCTAACTGCCCCCCAGGACCCCACCCCCTACCCAACTCGCCCTGCTCCCTGTCCCCTGACTGCCCCGACCCCATCCACCACCACCCCGACAGACCCCCGGAACAGATTCAATCGGTTGGTGGGCTGGATGTGGCCTGTGGGCCGTAGTTTACCCACCCTTGCTACAGAGCATGAATTATAGAAGTGTAGGATTGAAAGGGACCTCAGTAGGTCATCTAGTCCAGTCCCCTGCACTCAAGGCAGGAGTAAGTAAGAAATAATTTTGGACCTGGCTACCTGACAGACTGTCTCTCTCCCCACAGTTACAGTTATCGTTGAGACTAGGAAAGGTGCTTCAGCTGGACTCCTTCAGGAGATAGCTGCTTTCAGGGCACTCCTGGCCCATGAGGGCCAAAACCTGTAGTGGGCATGATGCAAAGCCCATTTATTTTCTAAGGCACTTTGAGAGGGGAGGTTGTAGAGTTTAAGGTGTAGTTAGGGAATTTTTATGGTTTGTGGTTAATGGATAGGGTGGTGTGAGCAGCATTCAATGTCTTCTGAGTTTTTAATGTACACCTCTACCCCGATGTAACGCGACCCGATATAACACAAATTCTGACAAAGCGATAAAGCAGTGCTCCGGGGTGTGTGTGTGTGTGTGCGCGCACTCCAGTGGATCAAAGCAAGTTTGATATAACGCGGTTTCACCTATAACGCGGTAAGATTTTTTGGCTCCCAAGGACAGCGTTATATCGAGGTAGAGGTGTATTGGATTCCACTTGTTGTTTTAAATGAACTAGTGTGAATTTTACTTCCATTTGCTTTGGCCCTAATTAGCTAATTACTAGGGCTGTTGATTAATCGCAGTTAACTCACGTGATTAACTCAAAAAAATTAATCGTGATTAATCGCACTGTTAAACAATAGAATACCAATAGGCTGTATGACCGCATCAAGGTCTTCATTCAAAAATAAATGGTTATATTTGTCTAACTAAGCAGAGATGGAAAGGTGCCCTCTTGACTACAGCTACTACCTGTTATTGAAAATGAACAGTCTACTAAACAAAAAGCCAAATTCTTCTCTCACTCGCGTAATCTCACTAGCAGCTGCCTACGTAAGGTGGGACTGCACCGTAGCGCACCATTCCAATGCAAAAGGGCCAGTCTTGCTTACTTTGCTCAGGTGTAGAGCCTGATTGATTTTAAAGGGACTAATTCCTTGTGAGCAGAAAACAGGATTTGACCCAAATTTTACAGCAGCTCAAATTTTCCTAGCCAATATACAATACTATAGCAAAAGCATTATCTGTGTTCTAGAAAAGTCACAGGTCAAAGTTCTAATGTTTTACCTTTTGATAATTAAGGAGTATAGTCTTTTACTAGCTTTATGCCTTTTTCAAGTACACATTTAGAAGGGCTTAAATGTATTATACAGTTATCAGTTTTCATACAGGCACATCAACATGTTAACAGAGTGCTTGTGTACCTCACACATGTATTGTAAGCATTTATTCATTAATGTCTGTAATACACTTTGAGCATGAAGTGTAATTAGATAGAATTTTGCATTTTGAATTAGATAGAAAACACATTCTTTGGAGGATTTTTTCCCTTTTAATAGCTAATTATTGCAACAAGTAGTCTTTTTGTATTTTGACAAGGTCTGTGTAGCAGCAGCGATGTATCCACTGCTTCCACTTCCTCTTACACTATTGGTGATTGGGTGATTTTAGTGCTTTGGTGCCTCCAGCCAGAGCAAAAGCCCCAGAAGGGAAGGACAAGAGAAAGTCCTTTTCTCCCTATGGAGGACAATCCTAGCCCTCTTGCTGCAGGTTTTGTTTCACCAATTTTATAGGTAACTCCGTCCTCAACAAACTAAATTATGCAACAGTGATCTACCCTCTACCCAAGATGGCTTTGCTCCACTGGTTTCCATGGCCACTTCCTACAGTGCCTATCACCAGTCATGCCTTCTCCTTTGGCTCCCAAATGCATGAAACCCTCCCCAGAGTCCTTCTATAGCCTGTCTCAAGGCCTCTTTGGCTTTTATACAGCCCTTCCTAGGCTACTCCCTGCCGGTTCTATTCAGGCCATAGCTTTTTCTGCACTGGAAAGTCCTGCCAGAGGCCTAGCTTCTTTCTCTGGTCTCAAAGTCCCCCCTGGGTGCCTTACCTGGGCAGGTGTCTGGTTTTCGACCGGAACGCCCAGTCGAAAAGGGACCCTGGCAGCTCCGGTCAGCACCGCTGACTGGGCCTTTAAAAGTCCGATCGGCGGTGCAGCGGGGCTAAGGCAGGCTGCCTGCCTGCCATGGCTCTGCGTGACTCCAAGAAGCAGCAGCATGTCCCCCTTCCGGCTCTTAGGCGTAGGGGTAGCCAGGGGGCGCCGCACGCTGCCCCCGCCCCAAGCACCAGCTCCACAGCTCCCATTGGCCAAGAACAAATGGGAGCTGCGGGGGTGCCGCCTGCAGATGGAGCAGCGCATAGAGCCGCCTGGCCGCGCCTCCACGTAGGAGCTGGAGAGGGGACATGCCACTCCTTCCGGGAGCTGACTGAGGTAAGCGCCGCCTGGAACCTGCACCTCAGACCCCCTCCCATGCCCCAAGCCCCTGCCCCAGCTCTGATACCCTTCCCGCCTTCTGAACCCCTTGATCCCAGCCCGGAGCACCCTCATGCACCCCAAACCCCTCATCCCCAGCCCCACCCCAGAGTCTGCACACCCAGCCAGAGCGCCCACACCCCTCTGCACCCCAACCCTCTGCCCCAGCCCAGAGCCCCCTCCTGCAACCCAAATCCCTCATCACCAGCCCCACACCAGAGCCCACACCTCCAGCTGGAGCCCTCACCTCCTCCCGCACCCCAACCCCCAGCCCAGAGCCCCTTCCTGCACCTTGAACCCCTCATTTCTGACTCCACCCCGGAACCCGCACCCCAGCCCAGAGACCGTAACCCCTCCCACACCCCAACCTCCTGCCTCAGCCCGGAGCCCCCTCCCATACTCTGAACCCCTTGGCTCCACCCCCCAGCCTGGAGTCCCCTCCTACACCCTGAACTCCTCATTTCTAGCCCCACCCCGGAGCCTGCACCCACAGCCGGAGCCCTCACCCCCCTCCCACACCCGAACCCCCTGAGCCAGCCCGGTGAAAATGAGCGAGTGAGTGAGGGTGGGGAGAGTGAGCGACAGAGGGAAGGGGTATGGAGGGGGTGAGGAGCAGGACCTTGGAGTGGGGGCAGGGCCTCTGAAGAGGAGGGGTGGGGCAAGGGTGTTCGGTTTTGTGCAAGTAGAAATTTGGCAACCCTATACCTGGGGGTGATCCCAACAGCTTGTTGCCAGATAACTCATTCCCTCATTCCTTTAGTAGAGTCCCATACCAGCTCCTGCCTCAACCCTTGTCTCCAGAAAACTTCCCAGCACTAATCTGCTCATACCAACTCCCTTCACCTATCAAGTTATATCTCTTAGCAGGCCTGGCTTTCACTCATACCTGTGGGGGGGAATGCAGGCACTGGTCAGAGATGAAACTTGAAACCCTTAAGGGCCTGCTCACCCTGTGACAGTCTCTTATGAGAAAGTGATCTAATGCTTTGAGCACAGAACAGGGAATCAGGAGCTCCTAAATTCTAAGCCTGACTTTCTTATTTACTTGTCTATTGTCTTTGGCAAGTTGGGTTTTTGCCAGTTTTACTATTATTACTATTTTTTAATAATGCTTAATACAGAGATGTATTATAGAATGCATCTGATCCTACATTGTTTGTTCTACATCTGGCATCTAATATAGCTACTGCAAAATTCACTCCAAATTAAAAAATAAGAGTCAGGAATAACAGTTTTAACCTTCAAGAGTAATGGAACAGAAATTCAACTTTACAAAGAAGTTGACTCAGAGTATAATTCTGCGTATGGAAGGTGGAAAAAATACCTTATTGACTACCACTGTTGTTGTAGAGAAAAATCAACCAATATAGAAATAATCTATGACCCATATGATAATGTGGGGAGCCTAATTGTCATTTAAAAGTAATCTTTTACTTTTGTGCTACTCTTGGGAAAAAAGGAATAATCAGTATGTCTTTTGGGGTTAGCAGAACTCTGGTGACTACTAGTAACCATGGAAATGAAAAGAGAGCTAATCAGAGACCAACACCAAACTAGCAGGAGTGCTTAAAAGCATAAAACAGACATATGACTAATTTTCCACACATCAAAGCTGACTGCTTCTTTATCGATTACATTTAGGACCAAAAAAAAATAAAGTCCAGGAAGCCTTTTGAGTGTATTAGGTATACAGCATATGTCATTGCTTCCCACTGAAAACACAGGAAATGCCTTTGAAGGCTTGGGATTAGGCACACAATGCATCTGAGCTGGTTTAAAGAAATGAAATAAAAATGGCTATTGTCTTTGAAAAGGATTAGTAACAATGTGCAACAAAAGAATAAAAAGGCATAACTGATGGAGTGTTTTCTCTCAAAGGGTAGAACTGGAGTTATGGAGCTTATGTAGCTAATGATTAGTAACGTCTTAGTTAGTCTATATCAAATGACATCCGACTGCTTGCTCACCAGCTGAAGAGAGTCCTGAATTTAATAGACACAGAAAAGATCAGCAACAGCCACCACTCAGCTGATGATGTCATTAACTAAGCATCTTATGAGCCATATAATTATGCTGGGTATTTGCTGTATTTGTGATGGACCAAACCCAGACATTGCTTACCCAACCACAATTATGGTCCTCAAAGACATACATCCTTAAAGAGGAGGGAACTGGCAAAAAAGAGGCATTCCCTGCTATAGTATGCAACTTGTGATTATTGACAGGGAAAACCTTTCCAGCAGTCCATACCCATAAATGACATCTGCTTTGAAAGGGCACCAGAACAGCGTTTGTCAAACTTCGGGTCGCGACTCAGTACTGGGTCGTGGCATGTCAGGCACTGGGTCACTGGTCAGCACTGCCGACTGGGACGTTAAAAGTCCCGTTGGCAGTGCTGCCCAGCTAAGGCAGGCCAGTGCCTACCTGTTTCGACACCACGCTGCACCCCAAAAGCAGCCAGCAGCGGGTCCAGCTTCTAGGCCGGGGGGGGGTCACGGGGCTCCGCACGCTGCCCCCGCCCTGAACACCGGCTTTGCACTCCCATTGGCCTATAGTGCACAATGATTCAAAAAGGCAAATATATCAGCCTGATCAGTGCTAGCCCTACCCTACATGGTTGCATAGAACCCTGCCCCACCAGCACCAAACTTAGCATCACTAGACAAACTTATAGTGATCCAGGCCCTCTTCCTTGTCTTTCTTCCCTGTTTGCAGTTCAGAGACAGTACCAGAGTGGGAATTCCTATCCAACTTTCCTACTTAGGAGGCTGAGCTCCTGGAGCAGCTGGAATACCCTAACAGACTTTGTGCCAAGCATGACTTGACATAAGCATAAAGATTGCTGGTGTTGGAGTGTACTAGGCAGCTGGTATGCCAGGTTTATCAATGGCACAGAGGCATCTGCATCAGCAGAATGAAGAATTATGTCCTAATGGGGTCTGGACCACCTGCATCAGAGTTCAGACAGTCCTGACTAGTTTATTGCCAGTTGTTGCCCTGATATTGTTGTTAACCTCCCTGCCCCATCTCTCCTCTCCACACATGTGAGAAATTGAATGTATTGCCTAACTCCACTAATCCCAGTCCCATCTTAATTCCCTCTACCATTTCTCTTCTTGCCTCATGTTCAACTTCTTGAATTTGTTTCATCTTCTCATGCTCTTTCTTAATCAACTTCTTGTGGTGATTTCAATGTAAGGAGGCCAGCAGAGGATACCATTTTTCACAAACAGGTGAAGGGGAAGCCACAGCAGCTGGAGGTGAAGGTCACAAACTAGCATAGTATAGCTGAGTGGATATTCAGAGGTGGCAAGAACCCAGCAGCTGGGTGGTCTGCCACATTTTACTTTGAAGAGGATCCTGCAAAACTCAGGACTCTTGGATCCTGTTCCTGTTTCTGCCACCACTTTGCTATATGACCTTGGGTAAGTCATGCTTCAATTTATCCAGCAGTAAAATGGACTTAGTAACATTTACCCCTCTAGTGTGTCACTTTGAGATCATCAAATAAAACGTGTACAAAGTATTATTATATATTATTGTTTGATTAAATATACATTTTTGTTATAAAATATAGCATATTATTGTGGATATTCCGGGGACAATATAAGTGATGTTTATGATATTGTTCCATGAATAAAATCAAATGCACCAATAAAATGGATCTACTTCCTTTCAAGCAGTGTAGACAGAGAATCTCTTCTATTCTGAGTAGGTTTATCTAGATGAAGTCTTCCTGCTTTCTACTAGAATCAAGACCGCAGCTGAACAATCTCAATCTAGTTATTCCAGCAGTCCAGCAGCCATGCTGCTGGCTGGAGAGACTTTGGATCCCTGTGGAGAATCTTGTCCCCACCCTGAGACAAGAGATCCAATAAACTAGGAAGAAGGACTTGTATATTTGATAATAGGAGCAGAAGATCAGAGAACCAAAGCTGGTGAACATGGGCCAGGGTTATCATATTGGCTCTGTCCTGTGTGACTTTCCAAACTGTCTTCTGCATCAGTGGAATTGGAGGCAATGCATAGAGGAACTCCTGATTTCACTTCAGGAGAAAAATGTCTTTTGGTAACACTTGGTGCTACCTGCTCCTGAAGGTAATGGGCACTCTCTAAGGTGGCAAGGAGATCTTCTTGGGGCTTGCCCCACTTATGGAACAAATAATGAAGGACTGAGTGCCTAAGGGACCTTTTGTGCTGTTGAGTTTACTATCCAGGGCTCTGCCAAAACATTGTCCTTTCCTGGCAGATGAAGATCCCATTTGAGTTATCTGATGCTGAATGCTGCACTTCCACAGCAAAATAATTACATGTCATAGCTGATAGCTCAAACCCCTCCTTGGCAATTGGTGTAATAGTACCATATTGTAGTCTGTCAAAATTTGGATAGGTTTGGAATTGATGAAATCATTGCAAGCTACACAAATAGCTCCCAGTTCCAGCATATTCATGTGGAGCCCTGTTTCCTGCAGATTCCAGAAACCCGGAAGACGGAGGAAATAGAGGTGAGTACTTCAGCCAGCTCCAAGGCATCTGTGACTTACTGGAGAAAACAAGGGAGGCAAGAAGGGAACTCCCTGGCAGACATGTTCCTCCTTCATCTCCCACAGCAGGGAGTCCTGAATATCCTAAGGCATTGTGACACAGATGTCCATGCTATCAAGATGGAGATGGTATACCTCTAATTACCAGCTCTGCAGAAGCCTTGGACATAATTTAATGAATTGTGTCATGTGAATGCATGAAGCCATCATAAGGCCTAACAGCAGTAAGAAAAGCTGCACATTTGTCCAACGCTAGGATCTCAAAGAGGAAATTGTCTTCTGGGTGGTATAGAATCTCTGTTGGAAAGAAAGTTTTCAGAGCTCCAATTAATCTCATTTTTTGTATAGGGATGAAAGTGAAATGTTTTTGTTTGTTTGTTTCTGCAGCTAGGATAGAGAACAAGGAGAGGGGCACCACAGTGTGCTATTTCCTTTTAGGGAACATCTCCAAAGGAGAGCAGGGAATAAGGGAGCAGCTGGTTTCTGCAGCATGCTCCCCCATGCACCGAGTAGATTCCCAATTGGAAATCTACAGGGAAGGTAATACTCCTAGAAAAAGTATTAACTCCACAGTTAAGCTTCTCCCCCACTTTAGAGAAGAGTGTATCGCACAGCCACAGATGTAACAGCCAGCAGAATCAAGTTCTTTAGAGCCTTACAGCTAGGCAGGGAGGGAATCCCAGAGAGCAGAACTGAGGCGAAGATCATCCTCAGGGATGGCCAGGGAGTCACAGAGCTTTTCTGTGTGCATGGATCCTTCAGACCCAAACAGCTTGCAGGATGCATCACCTGTACACTTCTAAGGCCAAGAAAGTAATGGGAGGTTAACCTAACGGAGCTTTAAAAGTAGTTTTCCTTTCCTGCAAGTTTTTTTTCCAAGGAAGGAGAGCACCTGGAGCCTTAGATAAGAAGTCAGGAATTTCAGGCACAACATTGTAACACAAAACATTAAAATAAGGACTAATTGTATTCCAAAAAACAATTACTAAGACTTTTTGTGCCTACACTAATTGGGTTAAACATGTATTTCCTGTTTCTTAAATTTATGTCTGTTTCATGTTTTTCCTCATTTACCACAATTTATTCTCAAGTTTTAGCTGAATTTGTAAATTATGTTCCAGTAAGATCCATCAGTAAAGAAGATGCTGTCTAGACAACATCCATTTAGCAAATGCCAGACAAATTATATTTTTCAGCTGTAGAGCTGCTGTGTGTGTGCTTCCAAGTATAACGTATTTACTGGTGCACATCAGTCTGGTAAGTTATATTCATTATCTAAAACGTCATTCTTGCATATCAGGGAATCTTAAACAGGAGATTCCAGTTAATGTAAATGAATGCACAGAACATATCATATATAGTATAGAGAAAAATATTTTTCTTTCTATTTCATACCTATAAAAAGCTCTAGGTGCCCTGATGCATAATTAATATTACAACATAACCCCAGCAACATTAAAATAATTATTCAAAAAGGAAAAATAAGCTCTTTATTCCATCATTATTATTATTATTATTTTCAGTAGAAAGTAAATATGACAGTTTGAGTATAATGTTTTAGGATGAATCATTTGTGCAAATCAAAAGCATATATTTGTATTCCCGATATGTGATATCGTAATCTGAGAGAGGCATAGTCTGAGCACAGGACTGGAAAGTAGAATCTCCTGTTTAGGGTTGGCCAGAAACCAAGAATTCCATTTTGCAAAATATTTCAAGTTTTCAATATTTGTTTTCATTGTGTATTGGAATGAAACTGAGACCTTCCAAAAATTTCCATGAAAAAAGAATACTTAGGGCACACCCCAAGGGGGTGGGAGAGCAAAGTTCAAGTCCTTGCTCTGCCTGATTTGGAGCAGGGATTTAAACTTGGGTCTCCTACATCCCTGGTGCTTAGTTAGATAGGTGAATGCTGTCACGGAGTGTGGGGGAGTCCGGGTCCTGCACCCCCAGCTGCCTGCGATTCACCATAACTCTCAGCCAGCCAGTAAAACAGAAGGTTTATTGAGACGACAGGAACACAGTCCAAAACAGGGCTTGCCAGTACAGACAACAGGATCCCCTTTAGTTAGGTCCATCTGGGGGGCCCAGGGAGGCCACTCTCCCCGCTGGGAAGCCCCAGCCCCGTCAGAGTCCCCTCTTCATTCCTAGCCAGCTTCCAAAAACTGGAAAAACCCTTCCAGGCATCTCCTTTCTCCCTTCCCCCACGGCTCCTCCCCCAGCCTTTTCCTTTGTCCGAATTCCCCGTCAAAGGTGTTACCTGGTCTCCAACTCCCCTCCTGGGTTCTCATGTTACATGCTCAGGTATCTCCCTTCCCCCATGCAGGCAGTCCCAGCCAAGCTCCCCTGCAACCTTCCCCCTCAGTATTCAAATAACACAACAAAACATTCCCACTTCGTCACA
>QXTE01000282.1:828728-858867 GCA_003942145.1 Platysternon megacephalum | reverse complement strand
CTTGCTCTGCCTGATTTGGAGCAGGGATTTAAACTTGGGTCTCCTACATCCCTGGTGCTTAGTTAGATAGGTGAATGCTGTCACGGAGTGTGGGGGAGTCCGGGTCCTGCACCCCCAGCTGCCTGCGATTCACCATAACTCTCAGCCAGCCAGTAAAACAGAAGGTTTATTGAGACGACAGGAACACAGTCCAAAACAGGGCTTGCCAGTACAGACAACAGGATCCCCTTTAGTTAGGTCCATCTGGGGGGCCCAGGGAGGCCACTCTCCCCGCTGGGAAGCCCCAGCCCCGTCAGAGTCCCCTCTTCATTCCTAGCCAGCTTCCAAAAACTGGAAAAACCCTTCCAGGCGTCTCCTTTCTCCCTTCCCCCACGGCTCCTCCCCCAGCCTTTTCCTTTGTCCGAATTCCCCGTCAAAGGTGTTACCTGGTCTCCAACTCCCCTCCTGGGTTCTCATGTTACATGCTCAGGTATCTCCCTTCCCCCATGCAGGCAGTCCCAGCCAAGCTCCCCTGCAACCTTCCCCCTCAGTATTCAAATAACACAACAAAACATTCCCACTTCGTCACAAATGCCCTAACCACCAGGCTACACAGTCAATTTTTTTGCAGTGGAGCTGTTACATCTTGTTTAAATAATTGTATATTCACTGGGTCAGAGAGGAAGAGACTGATTCTCTAGTCCAGGGTACTCACCGTGGATGTAGGAGTCCTGGGTTCAAGACCCTCCTCCAAATTAGGCAGAGCAAGGTCTTGAACTCCCCCATCACAGGTGAGTGCCTTGACTACTGACATTGGTGGGTCATTCCCCAATTCCATTCTGGATCTAAGAACCCTTACTGACAAAACCTTTGCTGAAACCTACATGTTTCTGGGTAAAGGTTTGGCTTTGACAAATCAGGATTGTCCAGCAAAACACATTTCACCAAAAATTTCCTGACCAGCTCTACACCTGAGTTCTAATCCCAGTCTGATTGTGACCTCTCTATCACCCTTGACAAGTCATTTACATGTTCCTTTTCACTTTCTGTCTCTGAAAAATGGGTGTACTAATACCTATTTAACACACAGTGTGTGATCAGGGTTAATTAAATAATAATATTAATAAAATACTTTTAAGATCAAAAGAATGTAATACATACTAATTATTTTTAATTATTTTAAATACATATAAATAAAAATTATTTTAAATACATATAAATAAAAATATTGTATATTTTAACATATTAATTTCAAGAACATAAAAAAAGTCTTCCTGGCCTTCCTCCCAGCTTGAAATTGAAAAGGAGTTTTGTACTATGTAAAAGGAAAGATAACCTCACATTACATTGAAGGTTTGAATGGTCATCAGCACCCAGTAAGTGTTAGGTGCAGCTGAGGTAGGGAGTCACAAATAAACCCATCTCTATCTCCAGCATAGCGCATATACCAGCTGACTGTGGTACCTAAGAGCTAGTATGCCAGCCAGGGATTACTGGAGTGCAGCCATGCCACTTTACACTTCAAGCATGCCACCAATATACCAAGGAAAGCAGGAGTGAGTGGTGTACAGCCAGCTGATGATTCCCAGCTACTGCTGGCAGTTGGTAAGACTTAGAAGAGCCTTTCGGATGCTCTTAAATTGACATCAGTGCACACCAGGGGAGCACTTAGATGACTTATTGCCATCTTTGCAACCCCAAGGAGCTCTGTCAAGCATTCTATAGCTGCATCAGGAACTGGGTTGCTGAGTTGAATTTGATACTTAGATTGTAAGCTCTTTTGATAACAAACCTGGGTAATTTTTCAGAAACACCTACGTCCCATTTTCAAAAGAGATTTAGGAATACAGAAGGCTAAGTCCTATAGGCTTGGTCTACACTACATGGTTAGGTCAACATAAGCTGCGTTGAGTTGACCTAGCTATAGAAGTGTCTTCACTTAAATTTGGCTCCCACTGACATAAGTGCCTCTCTACGCCAATTTAGTAACACCACCTCCCCAAGCAGCGTAGAGTCATGATCAATGTAATTAGGTCAGACACTGTGTTGCTTACATCAATTGTTACTGGCTTTCAGAGCTGTCCCACAATGCCCCACACTGACAATAAAACCTATACAAGCGCTCCTAGTGAGGACGCGCACTGCCGACACAAGGAGTTAAGTGATGGCTGTATGTTAACGTAAGATAGGTCAACATAATTTTGTAGTGTAGACATGGCCATAGACTTTCAATGAAATTAGGCCCCCTCAGTGCCCAAATCACTTTTGGAAAATGGGACTTAGGTTCCTTGGGGATTTAGGCACTTGTAAAAATGCTACCCCCTATCTTCAGTTGTCCTTTTATAGCACCTAGCACACTGGACCCCAGTCCTAATTGGGATTGGCTTCAGTGGAGTTGCATGGGGAGTTAATTAAGACAGAATGTGGACCATTGTGTTCCATGAGAATCTCAGCTTCTCCTTCTGTTTTTGTTTTGGGTGTGATGAATGTACTGGTATTGTTTGGGTACCAGTTAATTCAATATATGCTATGGACTGATGAATAGAGGCAGCAGTGAATCAAGAAGGGGAAGATGGTGGGAAGATGGTCACTAGAGTTTGTGTGAAGCCTCACCAAGAGGTAGCAGATGGGGAAGCAGTGATATGTGTCTCGATTAACTAAAAAGTCAAAGAGTGACTAAATCTAACTGAAATCAGGGAAGGAGGCAGGAGGTTGAGCAGTGGGAGACAGTGCCCAATCATTTTAAATTTCCAGTATCCCAACTAATTTATGGAATCATATTTGTATGAATATCACTAGATTTGCATTAATTCTGAATTGAGGAATCATCATATCCACAATTTAAATGCTACAATATTCATCTAAAGAGTCTGAGAAGACGGGGAAAAAAACCCTCACCATCATAAGAAATGCATTTTAACTTTACATTTGTTTGCATGTGAAATGAACACAGTGAACCAGATTTTCTCCTCGTTTACACATATAATCCTGTAATCCTGTCGATTTTAATGGGGTTGCACAAGTGTAACAGAGAGCAGAATATGGCCCATTTTTTTCACTATGACCAGCTCTATGTCCATGTGTGAACTGAATGTGTAAATCGAAAGCCACTAAGAATTTTTATTATCACTATCCGTGTCCCTTATCTCCTTTCAGCAAAATATGTAACTCTGAACTAACCCTGGGAAAAGTAAAAAACATGGTTAGTGAAAAACAAAATAGATTGTTTAGATGATCTTCTGATCAGGTCCACATTGCCAGCATAAAGCATGCCTTGGACAGCTATTCAGGTAGTTTGTGAAGCATTTTGAAGCTATAAAGCTGTACATAAATAAATAAAAGAGTTCTATGGTGTTAAGGTTGGTCACACAACTAAGTGTTCCTGTGCATCACTTTGAGCATTTAGGAGACAGAATGCATTATTTTGGTTAGTGTTCAGTATGGTATTGAAATAATACTTAAGGTACACTATACCATAATCCGAATGATCTGGAGAAAGCAGCACTAAAGGGAATAAAGAACTAGGAAATCTGAAGCCTTTTTACTTTGATTTCTACATGTTTTATAACAAAAAGCATATCTGTACTAACCATGTAAGGCCCTGCTCCTGCAAATACTTACTACCAGGCATAGAGCTTACTACCATGAGTAGTCCCATAAACAGCGGGAATACTCACAGTAGTAAAGCAATACGCCCAACATTACATTTTTGTCGGACTGCACTATAAATCCATGTGTGGACGTTTGCAGGATTGGGGCCTTATTTGGTAGTTTATGTTGATACATATCAATACAGAACTGCAATCTATTAGTGTAGTGTTGGATGTCTAGTATTGTAAACATACATAAAAGGAAGAGTTCACAATGTAGATAAAAAGGGTTCATTTCAAGTGCTGAATTCAGATGTAAAACTTACAAAATATTTTATTGTGAATGTCTTTCTTTAAAACATTGACCTGTGTTGCTGTTTACTGTTGCTAATTACTGTTCATAAAACCGAAGTTTCATACTCTGAATGCAATTTAATGTCTTATGAATTTAGAGTTATAGCAGGAATTGTTTGTAGAGTCACCTCAAGCAATTAAGATAATAGTCATGATGCTTCAGCAATATAATTTCAAATAAAATGTCGTTTTCTGACATTTACATTACAAAAAGCACAGTTAAAAATGTAACCACTGACAATTTCAAAGATTTTAATGTTATTTCTAAGTAGGAGCCTTCTGTGCTTGAACTAATTCAGGTTGAATGCTTATAACCTGAATCTGTTTTTTCAGGTAAACTTAGAGAGAACAGCCTGAAGGTAACAAGTATTTACTGGTACCCATGGCTATAAGCAATTACTGTGTCTGCAATATGATGTATCTGCAGTGCACTACTAACTATGCTGTACACTGTGTCCAATAAGTCAGATAAGATTACACAGACACACAAGGAAACAACTTTTGGCTTTTGTTCTGCTGCTTCCCATCAACATTTGAAAACCTTCAGGCAAACAAACATATATTCATAATACAGGTCAGTGCCCAATGGTGCTGCAAAGAAATTCACTTCCAATTTCCTTGAAAACTATACAATTTATGTCATGTTTCCTGTAAAAAGATTGAAGGGATCTTTAAGCTAAAAATCTTGGTGTATGTCCTCTGCTGCATCTGACCTGGTTGGGGAGCATCCATGGCTTTCCAAAACTCTTCGGCCTCTTTCCCCAATATTAAAATTTGCCTGGGACTGGTTTGGCACCAGGTACAAGTCAGAGCTGCTTCAAGGCTGCATTAACTTATGCCAGCTGGAATTGCCCTCTAGGATCTATTTCATTTGCCCAGGATCACTGGCTGTGCTCCAGTTTATGCCCCTTTTCATCCCTGACATGCCTCTGTGACATTCCTCTCTGGTGTTATCTGGACCGGTGATCTGCTAGGTCACTCCAATCCTTGACTCTGGGAGCCAGCCTTACCTTGCTCTACTGTGATAACCCCCACTCCTGGGCTGTTCATGCACAGCCTCTGGCATGTAAGCTGCTCCTTGAATTGTGCAACCAAATGACAGACACAACCCTAGGAATCTCCGTCTTGCAGTGTCCAGTTATACCCGCTGGACGCTGCAAGCTTATATGAGTTTGTTAATTTAACAAAGAAATTGATATGTACCAGGCTTGTTATCCCAAGGGGAGTCTCTGACACACTTAGAATCATAGAATATCAGGGTTGGAAGGGACCTCAGGAGCTCAAAGCAGGACCAATCCCCAACTAAATCATCCCAGCCAGGGCTTTGTCAAGCCTGACCTTAAAAACCTCTAAGGAAAGAGATTCCACCACCTCCCTAGGTAACCCATTCCAGTGCTTCATCACCCTCCTAGTGAAAACGTTTTTCCTAATATCCAACCTAAAAACCTCCCCCACTGCAACTTGAGACCATTACTCCTTGTTCTGTCATCTGGTACAAATGAGAACAGTCTAGATCCATCCTCTTTGGAACCCCCTTTTAGGTAGTTGAAAGCAGCTATCCAGAGGTGAAAGTAAGCCGGTATGGTCCGGTACGGCATACCGGCAAGAGCCAGTACGCTGTGCCGGACTGGACCGGCTTCTCCGATGGTGATTTAAAGGGCCCAGGGCTCCAGCCGCTGCAGGGAGCCCCAGGCCCTTTAAATTGTGGCCGGAGCTCCGGCAGCCGGGCTCAGGCGGGGATTTAAAGGGCCCGGAGCTCCGGCCCCTGAGACGAACCCCGGGCCCTTCAAAGCACCGCCGGAGCCCTGCTGCTGGAGCTCTGGCGGCGCTTTAAAGGGCCCGGGGCTCCTCACAGCGGCCAGAGCCTCTGGCCCTTTAAATCACTGCCGGAGCTCCGGGGCTCATGCAGCCGGGCTCAGGCAAGGATTTAAAGGGCCTGGTGCTCCTGCCACTGCAGGGAGCCCCGGGCCCTTTAAATCTTGAAAGGCCCACCCTCTTCCGGTTGAGGCCACGCCTCTTCCTGTTGAGGCCACGTCCCCGCTTAGGACTCCGGCGTACCAGTAAATCCTTTAAGTTACTTTCACCCCTGCAGCTATCAAATCCCTCCTCATTCTTCTCTTCTGCAGACTAAATAATCCCAGTTCCCTCAGCCTCTCCTCATAAGTCATGTGCTCCAGCCCCCTAATCATTTTTGTTGCCCTCCGCTGGACTCTTTCCAATTTTTCCACATCCTTCTTGTAGTGTGGAGCCCAAAACTGGACACAGTACTACAGATGAGGCCTCACCAATGTTGAATAGAGGGGAATGATCACATCCCTCGATCTGCTGGCAGTGCCCCTACTTATACAGGCCAAAATGCCGTTAGCCTTCTTGGCAACAAGGGCACACTGTTGATTTGTATCCAGCTTCTCGTCCACTGTAACCCCTAGGTCCTTTTCTGCAGAACTGCTGCCTAGCCATTCAGTCCCTAGTCTTTAGCAGTGCATGGGATTTTTGTGTCCTAAGTGCAGGACTCTGCACTTGTCCTTGTTGAACCTCATCAGGTTTCTTTTGGCCCAATCCTCTAATTTGTCTAGGTCCCTCTGTATCCTATCCCTACCCTCCAGCATATCTACCACTCCTCCCAGTTTAGTGTCATCTGCAAACTTACTGAGGGTGCAGTCCATGCCATCCTCCAGATCATTAATGATCTTGAAAACCAAATGCAATACTTCAGGTAGAATAAACAAACAAATTTATTAACTATGAAAGATGGATTTTAAGTGATTATAAGTCAAAGCATAACAAGTCAGATTTGGTCAAATGAAATAAAAGCAAAACACATTCTAAGCTGATCTTAACACTTTCAATGTCCTTACAAACTTAGATGCTCCTCACCACAGGCTGGCTGGTTGCTCTTCAGCCAGGCTCTCCCCTTTGATCAGTGCTTCAGTCGCTTGGTGGTGATGTCTGGTGATGGAGGTGGAAGAGAGAGAGCATGGCAAATGTTTCTCCCTTTTATTATGTCCTTTCTTCCCTCTTGGCTTTGCCCCCGCCTTCAGAGTCAGGTGAGCATTACCTCATCGCAGTTCCAAACTGACCAAAGGAATGGGGGTGACTCACTCGAGAGTCTAACAGATTCTTTTGTTGCTGCCTAGGCCAGCGTCCTTTGTTTCTGTGAGGCTGGGCTGGGTTTGTCCCATACCTGCCCTGATGAGGTGTGAACTGCCCCTCTGTTCTTGGAGAGTTTTTGCCTGGGCCTGTTTTAAGCCATGAGGATACACTTTCAGCCTCATAACTACATACATGAAATTATGACCTATAACATTACTATAACATTACTATAACAACAATGCTCAGTTCATCATGAGCCTTCTGAAGACACCCGACATGACAAACTTTGCATTGGATACCACACAATCATTTTACAAGGATGAACATGGGGGTGCTGGGTGTTCCCCCGAGGTACAGAGAGTCACAGCCTCCAGTACATTTGCTATGCCAAGTGGCTCAGGAGCAGGTGACATAGAGCTGGCTATTTGGGTAGCTTGCCTTCCCCTTTGCACCATAGAAGAGGCTCAAAGGGTACAGAGTTGGAGATGAGTTTAAAATAACTTTGTTTAAAATAACTCACAGATAGAATGTTTTCAGAATCAGAAAAGAAGCCATTTAGAGGACTTGGAATAAAACAGCTGTTTATTGGTCTTTCAAGTTAAGATGACCGTGGCTCACTATGTACAGTGACACTACTGAGAATAGTGCCCTCATTATTGTCGCGGCTGATGTCACCATCTATTATTAAGGTTGCCTGCCACTTTCCATTATAAGACCATTTTCAGTTCCTTACAACATTGCCAACCTTAATTATTTGGGCTGAAATTTTCCACACTGGGTTTCTGACTCAGGCAGAATTTGATTAGAAAAATTTCAACCAAAACAGTTCAGTCATTTTGAGAATGTGGCCAGGGCTGCCCAGAGAGGGGGGCAAGTGGGACAATTTGCCCCAGGCCCTGGGCCCCACAGGGGCCCCCACAAGAGTTTTCAGGGGGCCCCACAAGAGTTTTCGGCGGGTCTTCAGCGGCAGGTCCTTCAGTGCCGCTGAACACACCCAGAGCGAGTGAAGGACCTGCTGCCGAAGACCTGGAGCTCCTTCCGCTCCGGGTCTTCGACGGCAATTCGGCAGCAAGGGCTCCTTCCGCTCCGGGTCTTTGGCGGCAATTCGGCGACGGGTCCTTCACTCGCTCCGGGACCTGTCGCTGAAGTGCCCCGAAGACCCAGAGCGGAAGGACCCCCGCCACTGAAGACCCCAGGCCCCCTGAATCCTCTGGGCAGCCCTGAATGTGGCTAGTGAAAAAAACATTGTTTTTCCCCATCTTAAAAAATTCTGGTGACTTTCTCACCGAGAACCAGGGCCGGCGCAACCCAGTAGGCAACCTAGGCAGTCGCCTAGGGCACTAACATTTGGGGGGAGCCGGCGCCCCGGTCGTCGTCAGTATTTTGGGGGCGGGACCTTCCGCTGCCTAGGGCGGCGAAAAAGCTGGCGGCGCTCCTGCCAAGAACTCTAGCGCCCCCTTTTGGAGTAGTGATTTAAAATATGGGAGTGGATTGTCCTTTGTGTCAGGGATGTGCCTTTTGCCTTCCCCATGAAAATCTGCCCAAATTTGGCCAAGCTATAAACCTTGGAAAAATGTCAGTTTGCACAGGCTCAGTAGAGACTTGCTACAGGTTTGCAGCTAAAAATTCCAAAACTTCTGTCTGCACTGAGCAGGTTCCAGCCTGGGGCTTTACCTGCAATTGCAGCTCTGAGCCATTTTGGCGCTGAAACTGAAAGAAGGGAATCTGTTTCTCCTGTGCTCTCAGTGACCCCCAGGTAGTGTGTAGAAAGAAGCTACTTGATTCAAATGCAGAGGCAACAAGAACTGGAACTGTGTGGGAGTAAGGGGAGTAGATTGGGTCAAGGATGTGAAGGGAAGGGATACACACAATTTGAAGAGAATACTGGCAGGAAGGAGAAGGAAACTGAGACTCTGAGCTGGGATTGGGGAAGACTGGGATAGACTGGGCAAGGTGACAAGGATTGAGAGCAGGGAGGAGGGGAATTTAAGGCCAGATGGGTATTTTAGATTATCTAGTCAAGACCTGTTCCCTGCAAGAGCTTTCTTCAGGTTGTGCATAGAAATGAGGCGAGGATGAAATATTTTCTTTTCCTTTTCTCTGGTTCTTGAAGTGCCATAGGATTTCTTCTCTTCTTCTTCAACGCTTAGCCAGACAGTCGGCCGTAGCGATCATTCGCCATTTGGTCCGTTCCTGCGCAACCGCAAAGGCTTGACAGCCTGAGAGTCCAACATTGGAACAGACTTGATGAACCCATGTAATAGGGGGTCTGCCTCTGGGCCGCCTCCACCCCTCGGTCGGTGGAATTTTATCCTGGATGTTACAAGCCACCCAGAGAACAGCGTTTGCTGGAACGTCTTGTGGCATCCTTGCGACGTGTCCGAAAAGCACAAGGCGCCGCCTGCGGACAATGGCCCCAGTATTCTGTAGACCCGAGCAACCATTAACATCTGTATTACAGATGAAGTTTATGCCCAATATACAATGTTGACATTTTGTGTGGAAAGCCTCCAGCTTTGTCCAGTCTGAGCGGCATAGTGGACATGTTTCGCAGTATGGGAAGAATACGGTTCAAATAAATCCTGAATTTAGTTGTCATACTAAGATGATGTTGATTCCATATCCATTGTAAATGGCCCATTGCAGATGCTGCAATGTCAATCCAATGGAGAACCTCCGTGTGAGAATTGGAGGAGCTGGTAAGTATAGAACCCAGCTAGCAAAAGCTGGAAACTGATTTGACGGTTTCATGTTTCAAGAGATTGGAGTTACAGGTGGACCTGGTCCTAGATTTTGCAGTTTTGTCTTTGACCATGAAATATGGAGACCAATCTTAGCTGACTGCTCCTCCATATGCTGGAATGCCTCACGAAACCTGTCAGGGCTCTGGACTAAAAGAACAACGCCATCAGCGTAGTCAAGGTCTGTGAGCGAGAGATCACCGATCTCAATGCCTGTGGACCTGACGGAATGCTGCATTATGAAATCCATTGCCCGACAAAAGAGTGCAGGGGCCAAAACACAATCCTGCCTCACCCCAGATACTGATTTAAAAGGCGCTGACATCTGGTTCCCCAGACGAACGCGGGCAGTGGTTCCATTATGCAGCCATAGGATTTGCTAGGTTTATATGATTTGGAGTGGTTTGAGAGAGATGGATGGACAGAGGAGTATAGGGCTTCAAAATTTGGCCCAGCGATTATATTTTTATTCATTTGTGCTGCAGTTTTTATTCATGTAAAGGATGGAAAGGAAGTATTTCAATCATCGGCCAAGACTACAAATATTACTTCGGTGACATAAATACTAACCAAACAAAGAAGAGTATGTACCATTAGACAGTTCCATGAGGTGCTTACTAACATTTTCCCTCCTTCCCTCTCTCTAGGAATAGAAAAACAGGCATGATAAAAGCAAACAAGGCTATCCACCCCAAATGTAACTCCACTGAAGTTAATGACATCAGGTATAAGTTCGGTGTAAATAGTTCATATATACTGGAAAAAAATTCTATTAGAAAATGTGGTTTCATTTAAATTTAAATTTTCTGCTAGAAAATGTCTACTTAGACAAAATTTTCTAAATTTTTGATTGGGAGAATTAAACCAAAAAACATTGTTTTGAGTCTACATTTTTAAACAAAATTACATTTTTTGTTTTGAAATGTTGTTTTTATTTTAAAATGTCAAAATTGTTTCATTTCAATTGAAAATGTAAAAAAAAAAATCATTTTGACATTTCCAATTCAAAACTTTCCAGAATTTTTTGTTCCACAAACATGTCAACACTTCAAGTTTTCATTCCAATTCATAATGGAAACTAATTTCAAAAATGTCAAAATTGCCCACAAGACAAAAATTCTAAACAGCTCTAATACTTAGCAGAGTGGGCTAGAAAGCACACTATCATTCCACTTGAATGTCAGAAATCATATTTGATTCATGTCATATGTCAAATGTATTTGGCGGTCTAATATTGTTTTCTAGCATTTGCAAACTTTTTTTTTACAGTATACATCATAAAACCACTGTGATGAAGCTATCTGTACTTACAGTAATTAAACTGTGTTTGAGTAAAATCATGCTTGTGATTAAATAATATTTTATGGTATTTGTTTATTCAGATAATGGCAGATGTAAGCCCCACAGATCATGACACTATACCTCTTAGCCCTGTTTGCCATTATTTGCAGGAGCTGCTCCTGAGGGGCATACTATTTTATAGGACAGAACTAGAAGAATGCTGTAGAAAAGTTTGCACTGTATCTAGCCCACATTATATGCCATCAATGTAATTATGTGTGACACAGCACAATGATGACATAGCAAGCTTGAAGAAATCCAAAATGATAGTCTACCTGAAGCTGCCAGTTATGACTCACTTGTAGTTTGAATAGTTTGAAGGTACATTAACGAAAATGTCAAATAATGAAATATATATATGGCCATAAGAAAGTGCACACTGAGAAGATGACTGATTTTCTAAAGACATTAGAGAGGAGACTGTGATGATTCTCAGGGCACCCTAACCCTCTGGTACCCCCTGCCTCCAGGGCAGAGGTGAAAGTAAGCCGGTATGGTCCAGTACAGCGTACGGGCAAGAGCCCGTACGCCGTGCTGGACTGGACCAGCTTCTGTGGCGGTGATTTAAAGGGCACAGGGCTCCAGCCGCTGCGGGGAGGGATTTAAAGGGCCTGGAGCTCCGGACGCTGCGGGGAGCCCCGGGCCCTTTAAAGCACCGCCGGAGCTCCGGCAGCCGGGCTCGGGCGGGGATTTAAAGGGCCCGGTGCTCCGGCCGCTGCGGGGAGCCCCGGGCCCTTTAATTGGCCCCTGAGCCCCGGGGCTCCCAGCCGCCTCTGCAGCTGGTAGCTCCGGGGTGATTTAAAGGCCCTGGGGCTCCCAGCCACAGCCAGAGCCCCAGGACCTTTAAATCTTGACAGGCCCCGCCTCTTCTGGTTGAGGCCACGCCTCTTCCGGTTGAGGCCACACCCCCGCTCAGGACTCCGGCGTACCGGTAAGTCCTTTAAGTTACTTTCACCCCTGCTCCAGGGTGAGGGAGTCTTGCGTGTGCCTGACTGAGTGTTAGCTCTACATATACACTCCATTGAAATCACACTACAAGGGCCTCCCCCTGACTGTGTCTGAATCCACAGCCCATCTTTTCCAGGGACTCTCCAGGGGCTGGAGGAAGAACATGCATCCTCCACAGACCTGCTACTGGCCCTCCCACTCCTCTCTGCTTGTCCCCAAACACATATCCACAGATCTGTGGAGAGGCCAGTGTAGGTTCTGGGTGAGGTAAATAGTGTGATAGGTCCCCTCTGTGCACAATCTGATCCTCCAATATGGAAGAACTCAGTCTTTTTGTCGCCACTCTGCCTACGGTCTCTGTCTAGGTATTCAGGAGCCTAGGGAAAATATTTGCTCTTGAAAATCATGGGAAATAGTTCCAATGGCACTAAGAGCGCTAGAAAGACCTTTGTCTTAAAGTTTGCAATCAGGTGTGGAAATATAAAGCTAAATGTCAGGTGGAGTTCAAAGAAGTGTAATATACAATAATGTTTAGGATGTATGCCACTCCCAGTAAACTCCATACCGCTAATAATCAAGTCTCTGCAGTACAGTGAAATGGGTGTGGAGCGGGAGAGACCTGTAGCCCTGACTTCAAATACAAAATTACTGAAACATGATAAGATCCTGCTGTAGAACTGGAAATACTGACTGCCAATTTAATTTCAGTCTCTTGGCAGATTCACAAAAACACACAGTGAACACTGCCAAGTTTGGCTTTCTGCTCCCATTGGGAGTCGGTCAGCTTCAGGTTGCTCCCTTTTGTGCTGCCACTGACACGGTAATTGGCAGCGGCTGCACTCTTGGTGAGAAACCTGCTAGTAGGGATTGCTGTTTGTGTTATCAACCAGTATGGCACTGGTACTCAAGTTATTGGAGGGAGAGGTCAGCTAGAAGTATGAAACAAACAACTGCCAGTATGCAGCCAATCTCTACTGTATATGATAATAAAACATGCATGAAATTAACCAAATTTCAAATATATGATTTAAAATACCTATATTTCATTGCCCTTCCTACCTAAGTTTTTTCTGTTGAGAATATGGCCAAATAATCCATCTAGGTTCTTGCACTGTGCCCATCAATGTGATATCTCAATAACCACATGACTTTCCTCCACTTTCTTCAGATATCCTGTCCCTTTCCTCTACACTCACCAGGAGCCATTATCCTCTGTGGTCAGCTTTTAGACAGCTTTTAGGGATGGCTAAGAATTTAGTAGCTTCAGATGAAAAAGGACTTTACTGACTTTTTAAATGAATGGATGGATGGAAAAAGTCCTGGAACATCATGGCAATGGACAAGCTATATGTATCTACAAATAGATTGCAGTATCTAAACTTTGTTGAAACCTGGCAACCATTTTCTACTTATGTAAATTAATATCTCTGAAATGGAGCTAAATCACGTATGCTGCCTGACTTTTCACATAATTGATAAATACACAATGGCTCTTCTGTTATATGTTTTGCTCCCATCTTTTTTATTATTATTGAGTCTTCTTGTTGTTGCTCTTTTAGGCAATGTACTCTATATTTTGCCACATTCTTTTCTGCATCTTATTGTATGTTCTGTGTGCATTAAGGGTATCTTAAAGATATGTAATTTGTTCACATCATAAAAAAATTTGGTAACATCATAAAAAAAGTTACCATGGACTATAACTGATATTACTGAAAGACAAGACTAAATTTTAAAAAAAAATTAAAAGAGACAGAAGATGCACATAGAAAAGGCAGTGACACTTAAAAACTGACAGAATACAGTTACATTAGAATAGACTTCACAATATTATATTACTATTATTTATCATTTATATTGTGGTATTTTCTAGAGACCTCAGATAGATCCTTTGTGTTAACCACTATCCAAATATATAGTAAATGGCAGTTCCTGCCCTGAGCAGAAATCTTAAAATGCAACAATTGACGTGCAAGATAGGGTCTCTCAATGTCCATTTTTTTTTCATAATAAAGACTCTGAATTATCCAATTTTTTTGTTTTTTTTTCAGGCAAATCTATTTCCACTTGTTTCTAGCAGAACAAATGTACCAAACACATCAAACTTCCCAGTTTTCCAAGAAGTCTCTGCTGCGTGTGATGCCAAGTTCAATTGCTTTGTTTATATTATCAACTTTTTGGAAACTCCATTATAGTCTCCTATCTGATTCATTAGTGCAGCTGAGTAACCTTCCTGGAACTCACTTGGAACAAGAGGGAACCCTTCCCTAAGAACTTCCTGTCTTTTCACATAAAGTGATGATGGACATAGTATACTTACTCCTACTTTCCCCATTCTTCGGCCTTCAGGCACACCCATGGATGGAATTCTCTGTATCCCTGAGTGTGTATTTTAGAATATCTCAAGTTGCTTATCCTTAATGTTGTTCTGCTTACAAATAATGTACATATACTATAGTAAAAGATAAAATACATTTGCTTAATATTAACAAGTATCAAAATAATATTAATAAATGAATAAATTACACAATGTTCTTCTTTAGTCTATAGATTGCAAGGAAAACATCTTTCATTGCAAGAATGAAGCATGTAGATTTTTTTGTTTGATTTTTTAAGTGATAACTACTGCCACATAAACTATGGCTGAATTTAATAAGCCATGCATGGCACTTATTAGAGACTTCAGTCAGTGCATCTTATTTGGTGCACCAAGCAAATTTGAGGGATATGATGAGACAACTTGGTGTCCCTGGGAAGATAGTGTCATTAACAGAAGAAGAGCTCTATAATGGAATGGAAAGCCAAGTTTGAGTCAATGGCAGATACATGGCATGGTTTCCTATCTCCACAGGAGTTCAGCAAGGGCTGCGTTCTGTCACCATCGTTCCTCAGTATTGGCATTGATTGACTGATGGATAAGCATATGGAGGCAGCTGTTGGTGGTGTTGAACTGACTTCAAGTTCTTGTTTTGTTGGCTCAGTTTAGTGAGTCACTGCACATGATGGCCAATCAGATAGGGCAAGAAGCAGCGCACATTAGTCTGATTATTAATCCAGATAAAACTTAGTCCCTGGCTATTACAAATAAGCAGCCTCCAGCTCCAGATTAAGCCAGCTCAGTATTAACCTGTCTGGACAGGACATTTAGCAGGTGACAACTGTCAGATATCTGGGCAGCATCACACATAGTGCTGGAGAATGCTTGAAAGATGTGAACACTTGTATAGCAGTAGCTGCTGCCATGTTTTGAGCCCTTCAGTGCCCTTTGTGTGGACATTGTGACATCAAGTTTGTTACAAAATTGCAGATCTACAGAATCACAGGTATACCAACTGTATTGTATGGAATGAAACATGGGTGCTGAGAAAGGCTGAAGAACACAGGATTGACATTTTTAATTCTTGTCGTCAGCTGATGACAGCTGCTCCATATCACGACAAGATCAGCACTGGATTGTTTTCGGTGGCTTTCTTGGTATGGACATATCATTAGAATGGAAGACCAACAAATTCTGAAGTGTGTGTACCACGGAATGCCGCTCCATGGCTGGCGAACATGTGAGCAGCAAAATTGTAGCTAAGGCAGTAGGCTGGGATTTAGGCAATCTGGGTTCAAATACACATATTTCCTGTGTGACCCTGTCCCTGGCAAATCACAATCTCTCTGTGCCTCAGTTCCCCATCTGTAAAATGGGAATAATATTTCCTTTCTCTCACTCTTTGCCTGTCTTGTAGGTTGTAAACCCTTTGGGGCAAGGACTAAATTATTATGTGTATATACAGTGCCTAGCACGATGGAGTCCTGATCTCAGTTGTGGCCTCTAGGTATTACTGTAATATACACAAATAACAACTGTTCTGTATTATGATTATGACTTGCCAATAATGTAGTGAATATGTAAATATTGAATAGTTACATTTTTCAAAAAATAGATAATACAAACAAAATCCTTTTCCTTAGGCCAAATCCTTATCTCAGTTACACAAATGTAAATCCAGAATACCACCACTGCCTTCAATAGAGTTATATCTGTATATCTGAGATCAGAATCTGACCCCTAGTTATTAAGCAATTCCTGGGATGTTCCAATATGCAAGGACCAGGAATCATGTCTTTCTGTGTTTGGAAAATGGCTAGCATATTTGGATGCTGCTGCATATAAATAAATAATAGCCACAGATGTTTCCTAGCCCAAATGGACTGTACACACATTTGACAGCAAGGAAACCTCTAGTTCTAATTTTGGCTCTGTGAGTGACTAAGCACATGTCTACACTACAAACATTTGCTGCTGCAGTTAGTATATCACTTGTGTATGTACATACTTGGCTCCTTGCACTGGCGCTGCATATACTCATAGACTTTAAGGTCAGAAGGGACCATTGTGATCATCTAGTCTGACCTCCTGCACAACGCAGGCCACAGAATCTCACCCACCCACTCCTGTAAAAAACCCCTAACCTATGCCTGAGTTACTGAAGTCCTCAAATCGTGGTTTAAAGACCTCAAGGTGCAGAGTGCAGGAGTGCTTGTTTTGATGCACAGTGCGGTGCACCATGGGTAGGTATCCCAGCGTGCAACTCGCCACTATCCAGTGCACTGTCTTTTGGGAAATTTTGGCAATGCATGGTGGGGCAAAAAATGAGTCACGCGCAGGTGTGACTGGGACTTTTGGGTCAAGTTCCCATCATGCAACTTTCTCCACCCCATAATGGCATCTCTATCCCATAATTTTCACTTCTATTTTGAAAACCCCAAGAACCCACATGGGATTTCTCACTGTCCACCTCTTTGACAGAAGCATGGAGCCTGCATAGCTCTGCACTATTGTCAGGAGTGTTGCAAGCACAGGGTGAACTATCCTCCAGTATGTGCAGAGCTGGAAGAAGAGTGGCAGGGAACATGATGATTTCCTGGAGGGCAGATTTCTATGGGACACAGTGAGAACCAATTCAAGATTGTTAATGGAGTTCATGGAGCAGCTGCAAATGGTGGAGCACCACTTCTCGGCCTGAGAAATGAGCACTGACTGGTGGGATCGCATCATAATGCAGACTTGGGGTGACAAGTAGTGGCTGCAGAACTTTCAGATGCGCAAGGCCACATTCCTAGATCTATGTGCCAAGCTCACCCCCACTCTCCAGCTTAGGGACACCAGAATGAGAACTGTGTTGACAGCGAAGAAGCGATTGGTGATCGCACTGTGGAAATTTGCAATGACAGATTACTACCAGTCAATGGGATATCACTTTGGAGTTAGAAGATCCACTGTAGGGGCTGTTGTCATGCAAGCATACAGGGCCTTTAATCATCTCCTCTATGCAGGACTGTGACTCTCAGCAATGTGCACAACATAATGGATGGATTTGCAGCAAGGGGACTCCTGTACTGTGGTGGAGTGATAGATGGCTTGACCCTTGGCTCTGGTAACTGGCAGTTGACTCTGGTGCTGACCCTTGACTTCATTCGCCACCCTGGATGGCTGCTCTGCCTACTAGACGTGACTCCTGCTCTGACTACTAGGCCAGACCGCATCTTGGTCCATAACACTCTGTGCCTGTTTCCCAATCTGTGAAATGGGGATAATACTTAACTCACAGGATGTTGTGAAAATTAATTAGTTAACATAGTACTTTCAAAATGTAAAATGCTAGTTACATATTATGATTCTAGCTAGCTCTTTATCTATCATGGGCTTCCTCTTTAGCCCTTAAAACAATCTCATCACAATTGGTGTTAAAGCCTTCTCTGCTTGAGCTCCTGCTCCCAGGAAAAGCCTTCATGCTGTTCTCCATTTTATTGATCCTTGCCTTCATTTCAAATCATAGATGAACATATATCTCTTTTCCCTTGCCTATAATGTGAAACATGGCTTGAAATCATGTGGAGTGAGAGTCTCTTATTGGTTTAATGGATTTTGCTTCTCTTATAGCAAAGCTTTACTCCAGTTTTACTCTACTGTAATCATATGCCATCTGTTCTAATTCTCTTGGAATGCAGTAATTACCACCTACCAGATAGATATTTGCTGCATTTCCAAGGGAATTTTCCTTTCTCAGATCCTGTGAAGTTGCCACTACTCTGTAGGGGAGGAAGAGTAGAGAGAAACACCTTGGCCTCAGACTTCCTGAAGAGGAGTCAGATTAGTTTTAGAGCTTGTCTATGTTAACATCTGTTCACAGCAAACTGGGGTGTAAGTCTACTCTGCATTAGCCTGCCATACACTGTGTCCAGGTGGATCCTGCTGCCGTGCACTAAAAGTTCCATACTGAGCTCTGACCTACCCCATTTGAAACGGTAGTAGATTAAAGTGCACTAGGAATCTTTTAGTGCATGGCAGCAAGATCTATGTGGACACATGTTGAGCAGCAGGCTAGTGAGGGGGTAGATTTGCTGCAACTTGCTGCAAACTAAGTGTTTGTGTGGACAAGCTCTTACTAAAAGATGTTCCTAATTGTCCATGTGTCATAAAGAGTAGCTAATCCCAGAGTGAAGGTAGTGGTTCCCTAAGATTCCAACTAGCTGTAGTGCCCTCTTCCAGGTGTGAAGAGACATTGCCAGCAATCCCAGGGTAAAGAAGAGGGATTTTTTGCAAGATAGACCATCTTCTGTTATAGCAAAACTACTTATAGAAATGTTGTTGGGTTTTTGTTGTTGTTGTTTTTGTTTTTTTGTAACAAGGAAAGAATCAATCCTGGTTCCGGCATCAAGTTTAAAAGTAAAAGAACATGAGAGTGGGCGGTATCAAAAGCATTATTAAAGTGGTTATCAACATTTTTCATTTAGCAGAAACCAGAGTTTTCAGTAAATAAAAAGTTTTGATGAGTGTTTCAATAAATTGTGATAGGTTTAGTAAAAATCAAATAATTTTTAAAAGTCAAGGTTTTTGTGAAATTTTCACTTTTTTTAAAAAAAATAGGGGCCATTTTTCTATTTAAAAAATGTTGCATTTGAAAATTTTCAATCAGCGCTATCCTGAACTTGGACACTCCCAAACTCTGAGACAGCTCAGATCAAGATCTGACCATTGCAGTTACTTTCTGAATCTATAATAGGCTGGACCAAATCTCAAAACCCCCAAACTTTTAGAAGTTTTGAATCCATACCAAGATGTAAATGTTGTGTCTTGGGCCTCTGTCTAATAAATAAACAAATATTAGAGAGAAGGGAAGATTATAATTTCTTAGATCTGTGTACTGTAACCTCATTTTCCTGTTTTCTCTTCACACTACAGGACAGCAGGATTGCCAACTCTTGTGATTTTATCATGAATCTCACAATATGTAGTGTTTTTTTCTTAAGGCTGCTGGGAATCAAAAGATTGTATAAACATCTAATCTTTCATTAAAAAAGTAAGTTTCCAGCCCTCATGGCTGCAGACAAAACCTTGTAAACATGAAGAAAGTGCATCCCAAAAAGCTCAGAAAACAGAAGGCAAACAAAAAGAACCAAATAGTTATCATTTTTAAGCCAATTTCATGATCTTTTGGGACTTGACTAACGATTTTTGAATGCTTAGGATTGGCAATACTGTGGCAGGAACAAGATGATAGGTATTTATGTAAATAAAAGTAGAAAAGCTTGTATTCACCCATCTTAAATGTTGTAATGTCTCAAGGATCTGAAGAACCTGGAAGAATGGGAAAGCAATAGTTCAGTGAGATAAACGGGTACTATAAAGTATACACAGGAATGTAATAGAGTTCATTTTTTAGATTCTGTTAAAGAAACACAGAGGAGCTATGGTATATGATTAATCTGTCATAGTAAATATGATATCAGCTGCAACCTGTTTAGGATCAGATTTATTTCAAACAGTAACTTACAGATACTAGTCTAAACCAATGTAGTCAATGGGCCAAATTCTCCTCTTACTTATGCCAGTACAACTCATTTGAAGTACATGGTGCTACAGCAGTGCAACAGAGAGTAAAATGTGTCTCAGTACATTTGTGAGTTGTTTTTTAAGCACACAAGCACAGTAGCAAGCCATGAATGCATTTTATTAAGTCTTGCTAATTTTCTGTCAGTTCCAGGAGCTATAGATTTTATCCATGTAGACATCTTAAATTCAAAATGCAAAAAAAAAAAAAACCACTTGGAAAAAAATATTCTTCAAAAAAGTACTAATACAAAAATCATTGTTTGGATGCAATAATAAACATCCTGAGTCTACAGTTAGGTGCTAATAAATTTGGAATTAATACATTTAAAAAAAATAAATATGTAGGGTAATGCTTCCAGACTTTTGGATGTACCACAAGACCTTAAGTGACAATTCTCTCTCTCTCTCTCTCTCTCTCTCTATCTATCTATCTATCTATCTATCTATCTATCTTTAACTGAGACCAGGAATCACGTTTCAGAAAAAACACAATTAAAACATGGGGTTGCATCCCTGATCATCTTGGCTAATAGCCACTGAAGGACCTATCCTCCATGAATTTATTTAATTCTTTTTTGAACCCAAAATGAATGTCAAAATGAATACTCTAGAATAAAGACAGATTCAACATTCTCATGATAAATGTCCCCTTCATCATCAACTTTCTAGACAAACATCACGTAGAAGCTTTTTCTCTCCTTTTTTCAAATATTAACTTTTAAAAACTACTAATCCGCTTATATTTCTCGTGTTAATTAAAGAAAATCATTGCAGTGGCTTCAGTTGATTTATTATGGAGCAACCACTTAAGGTTGCAACTAAATTTCTGTTTAAAGGCAACATTTGCTTCCTCTCTAAAAGCCACACCAGCCTTGAAAATTGTTAAGTCGGGTGCGGGGTCTGGTTAGAGTACCTGGGGGAAAATTTAGGCCACTTGCACAGGGGGTTCCTGAAATATAGCACTCCCAAATATCAGCTGCTCTCAAAGTTTCAAAAGTCTTCTAATGCTTTTTTGTGCACAGATAGAGAATGAGGGTTAAGATACATGAAGCTTATTTCTCTGAAATAATATCTAGTGCACAATATGAAGAATAACGTGAAATTTAAAAAATAAAATGTTATTAGACCTTGTTTTGGAACTATAGAGTGTCATGATGGTGTCAGTGACCGATAGTGTTGTGATCCACTAACAGATTACCAGTACTGTAAAGACTTCTGATCAAAGTGCTCTGCTGTGCTGTACTTCCCAGTATGTTCTGAATTTTGAGAGATACCTCCCCATCAGAATACCCTTTAGCCTAAGGGAAAGTGCACTGCCCATAAATTCAAGTCTCCTTTTCTATCTACTGCTGTTAATATTTCTGTACACTTCAAAATCTTTATTATTGACCACAGTCTGATGCCCCTACCCTAAGAGGCAGACAAGTATAATACCTTCTTATATCTTTCCCCCCACCTCCCATTTTACAAATATGGTACTTGAGAGGTGAAACAATGTTAATTCTGGCAGAGATGGGAGTAGAATCTAGGTCTCTAACATGGCAGACCCAACTCACTTCAATCTTAAATGTATCACTTCCTAATTCTTTACGGCTTGTCTTTGCAACCTTAACAGTTTTAATATAAAATAGTCACTTATAAAGTTCTTTACAAACTTGCAGCAAGATGTTTCCTGCTCTGAACAGCTTGTAATCTAAGATTAATCTAACAATTAAAAATAGGGTGACCAGATAGCAAGTGTGAAAAATCGGGACGGGGGTGGGGGAGTAATAGGAGCCCATATTAAAAAAAGACCCAAATATCGGGACTGTCCCTATAAAATCAGGACATCTGGTCACCCTAATTAAAAAAATATAAATAAAGAGTAATGTATGGTTGGTATGTGCCATCAGGTACCAAAAGCCAGGATTTGATTAACCTGATGTTGTCATTTTCTTTAATACCTCATTAATAGAAAGTACAATAACAAAAACTATCTAATGTAAAGTGACTATAGGTGGGAAGTCACAACATATGGCCTACTGTGTGGCTGCTTTCCCACAGGAATAGATGCAGGCCAGTATGCTTGGCAATTGGCATCATTCCCTGGCCAATAATTACTGTGCATTAACCCAGATGATGGGGCGTGCATGTATGGAGAATCTTTCTTTAAGGTGGAAGGAAACAGTGACGAAAACTGCAAAAAATCATGGATAAGAAGAAGCCAGAGAAATTCCTCCAGCTGCATGACCCGTATGTGTTCAAAAATATTTTAAAACTTCCCAGCCAAGCAATGTATTTTCTCCTTCTCTTTTTTCCCGTATGGTGTGTATTTTCATTTGCTGAATACATAATATGCTATTTACTGTGACTTGCTGGAGGGTTGCTATTTAAGATCTTCCTGATTTGAACAGGGAGATTCTGCATCCTGCAAGGGCCACTTGTGGTCAATGTTCACAAGTCCCAAATCAATTTAATAGCAAGCTAGACCTTGATGCTGCCATGAGATGAGATCATGTTCTATGATGATGGGCTGAAGTAACAATGACAATGTTGTGACAAAATAATATTGCAGTGTGAGCTTCTGAGGCGATGTGATGCTAATAAACATTAGATGAAATTTTGATGTGATGACGTGATAGGATAACATAGGAGATTTTGAGGCAATGGGATAACGTGTTACAAGTGGTGTAATGATAATACAATGCAGTGTTTGGGTGTGGTACAGTATATGAATGCAACAACATTGTGATTATGCAGTGGCGCAACACATCCTCTCTGTGTACAAGTACTGAGATGTCCATATTTCTTCCTACTCACTTCTTAGCATGTGTAACTTTAGACTGTAAACTGGGGCAGTGAATGGCTTTACTATGTTCTGTAAAGTGACTAGCACACTTTAAGAGCTGTATAATAATACTATTGCATTAAGACACAGCAACTTTTTGGCACTACATGAGCATATTGTGAAATGCTATAGCATTTGGTACCAAAGCTGGGGTGCTGTGAGGTGGTGATGCTGTGAGTATGCTGCTGTGACACTGTATGGACACTGTGAGGCAATCTTGCAAGGACACTGTTGTGCAAGGCACTACGGGATAAGGATAAGTGTGAGGCAGTAATACTGCAGTGATGCTGTAGTGTAAGGGGATAATGTAGAAGCCTGAGGAAGTAAAACGGAGCAGGTTCTGTGGTGCAAGATGATGACCAGGGATCCTAGTTTTCCATGATAAAACCCCCAAAATTCTCTGATGAAAAAAACATAAACATTTGCATTTTCCCTTGATTTAAATGAAATCCTGAACTTTCATTTCCCATGCCTCAATATATAGGTATTAGTTGAACACAATGTTTTATTGATATATTTACAATTTTTAAGCTGACAGCCCAAGTGCTGCTGCCCAGGGCTGAAGCTGAAGCCCTGCCGCATGGACCTGACAGCCCGAGCCCCACCCATTCTCCTGATTATCCAAATGATTGATTATCCAATCTGGCCCCAGTCAGATAATCAGATAATCAGGGCCCACTGTATATGTTTTTATTTTTTCACAAATGTAAAAGCTAAAGATTCTCTGTAAAAATGCAAATTCCCTGGCAAGCGGATTTCTAGGATTCCTTTTGATGATGCTGTGAGTGACATCATGGTTCAAGGCAATGATGCAGCAGTGGAAGCAATGCTGTGACACATCGGGGATGATATAGTATCATGAGACAAGGCTAGGGTTTCCACCTTTCTGATTGCAGAAAACGGAACAATCTTGCCCCACCTCCTGCCTCGCCCCTTCCCCAAGGCCACCCTGCCCCGCCCCTTCTCCGAGGCTCTGCTCCCCGCTCAGTCCATTGCCCCTCCCTCCGTCGCTCACTCTCCCCCACCCTCACTCACTTGCTCATTTTCACCGAGCTGGGACAGGGGTTTGGGGTACAGGAGGGGGTACGGGCTCTTGGCTGTGGGTGCAGGCTCTGGAGTGGGACCGGGGATGAAGGGTTTGGGGTGCAGAAGGTGGCTCTGGGCTGGGGCCCAGGGGTTCGGAGTGTGGAAGGGAGCTCAGGGCTGGGTCAAGGGATTGGGGTGCATAAGGGGGTGCGGGCTATGTGAGGGAGTTTGGGTGCGGGAGTGGGCTCAGGGCAGGGGCAGGCAGTTGGGGCACGGGAGGGGGTTCAGGCTGCGGGCTCCAGGTGGTGCTTACCTCAGGCAGCTCCCAGGAAGCAGTGACATGTCTCTCTGGCTCCTAGGCACAGGAGTGGTCAGGGGGCTCCACGTGCTCCCCTGTCCGCAAGCGCTGCTCCCACAGCTCCCATTGGCAGCGGTTCCCGGCCAATGGGAGCTGCAGAGCCGGAGCTCAGGGTGACGCCTGCGCCATGGGTAGGGGCAGCTTGTGGAGCCCCCTGGCTGCCCCTGCACCTAGGAGCCGGAGGGAAATGCTGGAGGCTTCCGGGAGCTGCACGGAGCCAGATGCTGTGGCCAATCGGACTTTTAGCGGCCTGGTCAGCTGTGCTGACCAGAGCCACCAGGGTCTCTTTTTGACCGGGCATTTTGGTCGAAAACCGGACGCCTGGCAACCCTACACAAGGCCACTGTGGTGACACAGCAAGGTCAAGCAGTAACAGTGAGGAGCTACTGTGGCATGAAGGGAGGACACAGAAGCATGAGGCAGTGATGTCACACTGGCAGTGATGCTGCTGCAGCACAAAGGGATGGTGTAACAGTGTAAGGTAGTGACCCTGCACTATAAGGTGGTGACACTGTAGTGACGACGCAGGGTGAGGTGATGATGTAGTGGCCCAAAGTGATGTCATGGCAATGACATGACAGGTTGGGTGATGTCATATTGATGACACGGCAACCGCGTGAAGCTGCTGTGGTGAACTGACCCAGGGGAAGAATTGTTCAGAGACCCGCCCCCCCTCCAGCTCGCCCGCCAGCGAAAGGGCTCCCCAGAGTCCGATGGGGGCAAAAGCGCGCCCGTCAGCACCAGCAGCGCTACATCCGGGTCCCGCCCGCCACCGAAGCGTTACGCAACTGCTGACTCCGCCCCCTCATCGAACACGCACGCCCCGCCTCTCCCTCCCCAGCCCCTAGTTTGTACTTCAGTGGGGCGGGAGGAAAACTGCGAAGTCCCTTTCTGATTGGGTCCCTCTCCTTGGGCGTGCGCGGATTGGTCGGAGTGCTGAGGGGCAGGTCCTGGAGGCCCGCTTGAAGGCCATTGGACGACGACTTTTGTGAGCGGCTCGCTCATTGGCGGAGACGGGCGCTAGGTCTCGGGCTGGGAGAAGAAGCCATTGGCTGGAAAGTAGGTTAGTGGTGCGACGTTCAGTGGCAAGCCAGGCGGAAAGTAGGTCAGGGACGGGGGCTGCCTGCGCTGCTCATAGCCCTCACCGCGCCGCCGAGGGGCACCGACCCCCTCCCCGCTATACGGTGAGGAGAGAGGGGTGGGGAAGAGGGGCTGGTGCCGGTCAGGACCCGGAGGGGGAGAGAAGGGGGGGCTCCTGTCAGAGGGGGGAAGAGGTTACCGTCAGGGAGAGTGCGGGGGCGAGAGACGGGGGGCGAGGGGAGTGTGAGGGCGGGGGAGGAGTGTGTGGGTGTGTGTACACGGAGGGGGCGAGGGGAAGGGAGTGGGGGTGTATGTTGGGGTTGAGTGTGTCCATGGAGGAGTGGAGGTGTATATTGGGGGTGTATGGAGGGGTGGTGGCAAGGGTGTGGGGGTGCATGTTGGGGGGCTTGGGGTGTATGGAGGGGCTGGGGAAGGGAGTGGGGTGTGTATGTTGGGGGGTTGGGTGTGCGTAGAGGGGGTGTTTGTGGACACCCAGCAGAAATATCTATTACATATGTGTGTGTGTGTGTGTGTGTATATATACACTGTATCTACATTACAGGTCCCCAATCCCCATACCCTGACACCACCACCCCCCTCTCCCTCCGCCCAGTGTATCCCCAGGCTATCTAGTTTTCAATGCTTCCTGAGGGAAGAGGTGGGGGAATAGACAGAGTGCCTCCTTCTGAGTGGAGAGCAGCATCCCCTCTCTTCCAGCCATGGCTAAGGCATACTGACTGGTTCGACTTTGGGTTTGTTTTTGTTAAATAACCCCCTGCTGTATGTTGTAATAAATGACAACAGTTAACCATAAGCATATATATAAGAACCTAATGAAATACTAAGAAGTCAAACAGGATGAAATGGGCTTATTAATACACAGAAGGAGAAGCTGCAGGTGGATTCCACTGGTTATAGTTTACATGATGGAAGATATCATGCATCAGTTCTTAGTGCTTAGAGTCTATCTTAGTACATTGGTTAAAATAATTTGCTTTACTTGTAAATCTGATGTAATTATAATTATTCTGTGCGGAAAATGTCCAGTGCTGGAACAAAGTGTGGTTCGGTCCCCTCATCTGCTCTCCAAAGTATGAGGGCTCCCAGCCTCCCTGTAAGCAGTATTTGAATAGACTCTTTCACCATTTTACAGAGACAGAAGAAGAATGAGCAGGGCAAAGAGTATTAGGCCAGAATATCTTGCTGTTTGTTCATATTTAAAGTGGTTGACAGTCTTTTCAAATTTGCCTTGCTCTCTTAGCTGAGCTGAGTTCAACCACTGAACCAAAGTGTATTGGTCCCTCTTTATGTAGGTCATCCTTGGGCCTGTTATCCCACAGTTGGCTGCCTCTGCTGTCTACCATAAATTATGTACCTGGTGGAGGGTTTGCTTATGTGAAGAATGGGATAGTTTGATGAACAAAATATGTATGCAATAAACACATTTATAGTAGCACTCAGAGGCCAAATAGAGGTCCCATTGTGTTAGAACAGTGGTTTTCAAACTTTTTTCATTTGCAGGCCCATAAAAAATTTCAAATGGAGGTGTGAACCCCTCTGGAAATCTTAAACATAGTCTGCAAACCCCAGGTTGAAAACCACTGTTCTATGGTAATGACAACCTTTCGTGGACTCCCAGGGGCCTGTGGACTGCAGGTTGAAAACCACTGTGTTAGAAAGTAAGAGACTGTCCCTGCCCAGTCATCTAAATGAGGGGCTGATCAGTTTAGAATTTTTCACTTAGTTGGTGGATTTCTCTTCCCCCACCCCCCTTTGCTTTTTTAATAAAAATATGTTTTACTCTTGATTAGCTGTTTGGAAGTTGTTATATTTAGTACTGCTGCTCAGGATGTTCCTTGGTAGCTGTTATTTGTATCCATGGTGTCTTCTATTGATCTTGATGCTGGCATTTGATGAAGCACAGGTTGAGAAAGTAAATATAATACACTTTAATAAAATGTACCAATGTGTACTGAGAACAATTACTGTGCCTTCCTAATACAATGATTTTTATTTTTAATTGGTTTTAAAAAAATTTTGGTTTACCAATTATAAAAGTCCCATTTAAGAGCAGTAGAAATTCATCTCTTCAAATACCTCCACTTTCTACTAAATTATTCAAATTCCAGAATTTAGAAACCCTATATTTCCCCCCTTTAACTTTCAATATGTCATGTAGATGAAGGATGCGTAAACAAGAATCAGAGTTTAGAAAGTTATTGCTAATTGTGAGACTTGTACGGTAGCTTTGTTTAGACTAGGAAAGTTCCCCCTCACTTTTTTTTTTTTTTTTTTTTTTTTTTTTTTTTTAAGAGCACAGTTTTAGACACCCCTTCACACCAATGTAAACAGGGTTTAAACATCATTTAAAACAAGTTAACTGTTCATGATCAATCTTAAAATCCTCCTATGGATCCTTTCTGTACTAGGTTCTAAGTAGTGTCTAAAGTATTAGCTAACTAACTTTAAAAAACAAAATAAAAGCTACAAGACACACTATAGGAAAAGATCAAATTCCAACTGAAATGCTGAAACACGGTTCTCCTTTTCAGACCTTGAGGCTAAATCCTTCCCTGCCACCTGAAACTAATCCTGAAACTATCATTGTTGTATGCAGTGTTGCTGTAGCTCTGTTGGTCCCAGGATACTAGAGAGATAAGGTGGGTGAGGTAATATATTTTATTGCAATGGTTCTCAAACTTATTTGATTGTGCCCTCTTCTTTGTGTCTAGTCATTTACGTCTCCCCCTGCTCCCACCACACAAGAACATATACCGCCAGCTCTGAAGGCTGAGTGTAAAGTGGCAGCTGCTGACCAAGCGCCCAGCATGCCGTCAGCAGCAGCACGGAACTAAGGGTGGCATGGTATGGCATTGCTGGCACTGGCGGTGGTGCTGCCTTCAGAGCTGGGTGCCTGGTCAGCAGCCACTGCTCTCCTAAAGCCAGCCACACACACACTGCATTCTGTTGGTCAGAGAGGCAAGCTTTCGAGCTTACACAGAGCTCTTCTTCTGGAAGCTCGAAAGCTTGTGTCTCTCACCAACAGAAGTTGGTCCAGTAAAAGATATTACCTCACCCACCTTGCCTCTCTAATCCTGAAAGTATAATAACTGTCCAAAAGAATAATATTCAAGCTTTTGCGACTACAAACTATATCTAGTCAGTAAAACTAATATGAACATTAGAATATCTTTAATGAGAACTGCTATCTTAATACTTAGTAAGAAAAATGGAAATACACTAACTCGCCATCTTTTTATGTCTATTATACCAAATTAACTCTCAAAATTCCCCAACAGTACCTTTGATTTTGGCATAGAAGTGCCAATATCTGTTTGAGAATTGAATAGACTGACGCTATCGCTACACTACAGCTTAAGTTGACATAAGTTATGTCGCTTGTGGCTAATTCACACCCCTCCCCCTGAGCGACATAACTTATGCCTACTTAGTGCTGTCCACACTGGTGCTTATGTCGGCAGGAGAGCTTCTCCCACTGACATCGCTACCACCGCTTCCAGGGGATGGAATAATTAAGCCGACGGGAGAGCGCTCTTGGAATTGGGCCTATAGCATTCACTAACTATGAACACTATAAAAACAATAGATAAGAATGAGTTAGTTATCTTTCTGTTTCTCTTAACTTTATCAAAAAAATTTGGGATGAAGTTTTCCAGGTATGATTTTAGCCCCAAACAAAAAGTTTTTTGTTTTTTAATTTGATCAATCTATTCAGGTTGAATTATGAGTCTGCATAAAAATGTGGTGTTTTTTCTAAGCCTTATTGAAGGAGAAACTATCTAAGCTAAAAGAGAAAGTTGTATATTTTTAAAAACAAGTTATGACGTTGTTAAAGGTGGCATTTTCACTCATACGCCTAGAGCACTTTCTACTTGGCTTTCTACAGGGATGACTAAACTGGCTCAAAATTTTCAGATACTTGCAGTTATGGCTGCCTTTTGCTCCCTTTACTAGTTTTTTCTCCCTCGAAAGCAGGGGAAGTTAAATGCAAAATCTAATGGCAAGGTTGAAGAATTTAGCATATAAATCCTAAATTTCAAAAAGTTTTTTAACACAAAACATGAACTTGGCAGAACTGTGCATGCAGTGTTCTAATTCTCGTGATGAAATGTATACCCTCATATAGTGCTGTTTAAATGTGTGAGATTCAGGAAAAACAAGTTAACAATGTATTTGAAATCCTAACTTTTGCTGTATTTCATTGAAAAATTGTAGTTTTAAAGGTTGGTGAAATTGTATATCTTGGGTTTCCAGGTAATCTAATATAGCCTATAAGGAAACCTCTTTTATAAAAACCCTGGCTAGTTAACTATTTTACCCTCAACTATGAATGGCTGATTCTACACCCTGTTGTATAAAAATGACACATGGGTATATTTTCATCATCTTTTACATCAGATTATGTGCACAACTCTAACAATAGGAGCTACATATCTTATCTGATGTTTTAATCCAATCTGTGAAAAGAAATTTAATGTTAGGCTACGTATTCAGGGCCCAGGCTCCATCTCCTTGGAAACCTGATCTTTCACTCAACATTGTAAGCTTAATTTGTCTCTTTAATCAATTTTTAAGAATAGATGCAAAACCTCAAAGCAGCTACCACTAGGTTTCAGCAGCTTGACGGATTCATGATCAATTTAATAAACTGGAACAAGATGTTATTTGTGGTCTTTGAGAAAGTTGATGGCTAACGTAGTTGTCCTTGCACTAATTTGGACAGTGGCTAATATCTAAAAACAAATTTCAAACTACATTATAACATTAAACTTTCAGTGGGCTTTAGCCCACAAAAGCTTATGCTCAAATAAATTTGTTAGTCTTTAAGGTGCCACAAGTACTACTCATTCTTTTTGTTTAACTAAAGAATCTGAAGAGTAAAAATCTAATAAAACT